>VDFB02329086.1:46702-163970 GCA_007258455.2 Sequoia sempervirens
GTATTAAACTAGTAGCTAGCATATGTTAATGCTCAATCAAGTTCCTATTAACTAGCTTTGTACCATATGTTACTCTTGTAATTTGTTCTTTGATTGTTTCAGTTACCTTCTATTATTGGCTTCAATCACATCTTTGTGATTGTCAATGGCCTTTCATTGTATTCTATTTAGTAGTTCTTTCATGTGAATAATATTATCTAATTATTTTGCTAATAGTAACAATAAGCAGTGAAAAATAATGATATTTTGTTGAAAGCCTTTTTCCATCATTTGGAAATAGGCTCTTTTCCTCCACACCAATCATACTAATGGTGGGTTGGTGCTATTTTAAGCCTTGCTCGTTGGTTAGCCATGTGTTCTGGCTTCTAGGTTTGATCCTAACAATTATTGCATTTGGTTCATTGTTCTTCAAAATGTTCACTTAGGATTGTGTTCCATTTTTTTTTACCAATTCCCCCTTGTAGAGAACTTTGCTTTGAGGATGGTTATGTCTTCACCTCCCCATGGCAAAATGGGTTCTTAGAGGGGACTTTAACATGGTTGAACACTCCTTTAACTCTAGCCAAAACAACACTTTCCTATTATCCCAAATTGAATTTGAAACTTGGACCTTAGTTCAAAATTCTCTTGGTATCCACAACCCACCTTTGGGCAAAACTAGTGTGCAATAAGTGCATTGATTCATTTGGCAAAATTATCTTTAAGGCTTCTTAAGGATGATGAACCACTTAGACCACTTCTATATTTCCCTTAAATTGTCACAATGTCTCCTCCCTTCTTGGGCATCTTATTCAGCTAGACCTTTCAATTACCCCCTCAAACCACCTTCCCATATATTCTTCATTATTTCCCTCTCCAAATCTACCATTCTACTTATTAACCTTCCATACAAGTTACATCCCTTACCTAAAGCATCAAGATTGCATTAATGCCCTCATTGCAATGTGGAAATTTGAACCTAAATGCCAACAAACACAATGAATGAGCTAGCAAGAGAGAACAATCACTCTTGGCACAATATTTCTTCATGAATATAGGTTAAAAGCTATAACAAACATTAGCTAGCAAGAAAGAACAGTCACTCTTAGCACAATATTTCTTCATGAGTATGGGTTAAAAGCTATAACAAACATTGTAGACTTGAAAAGTTTTTAGAAGAATAGATGGAACATAGTTGGTCTCTTCTTACCTCTAACCCTTCTAACCCTTCTAATATTGCCATACAACAATCAATATCTCATATTAAAGTCTATTTGTGGAAATTAGATGCTTATAAAGACAAAGAAGCCAAATTCACACTAGTCTTTAAGGATTAAAGATAACAACAAAGGAACAAAATTCTTCTTCCATTTTTTATAGCACATACATAGCACATACACAAAAAGGATTAAATCTTGCCAATTAAACATTTTATGAACTTATAATTATTAAAAAAAATATATCAATGAGTCAACAAAGAGAACCCCATTTTCATAACTTGGATGAAAGTATTGGCAAATGCATATTACATAAGATTGACAACTATAGTTATATTCTTGATCCCTTCCTTGCTCTCCTTGTAAGAAATGGATGGAGCTTTTTAATGGCTTCGGAGAAAAGGCCGGGTGTTTGTGGTCTCGATATGAAATTTTATAAAGCTTTATGGTCCACATTCAAGAGGACTTCTACCATGTATGCTTTAAAGCCATCAATATGGGCTCTTTAGGGGTAATTATTAATTAAAGATTGATATAATTATTAATTAAAGATTGATATCTTTATTTCCAAAGGCAAAAATGAAGACTATCAATAGCTGAAGACCTATCACTTTTTGACACTTCATACAAAGATCATTGTTATGGCCTTACTCAGAATAAAATGTAGTACCCCAAGAATTGTTACACCCAAGCAGATAGGCTTCTTAGGTGGCAGATTTATTTTAAATTATTTACTTCTTGCCCAAGAAATTGTAGAGTGGGCTCAACAAACCACCCAAGATGCCACAAGATGCCTTAATCATTAAAGACCATGACCAAATCCATCGGTCTTTCATCCTTAAAATGCTTAAATGACTAAAATTTGGGCTGTGATTTAAAATCATAAACATTATTCATGGATGGCAATTACCAAAGTAGTTGTCAATAGTATCGTATCCCGTCGTTTCGAAGGTTGAAAGTTCCCAAGTAACAAAATCTTTGGAGACAGTAATTAGCAAACCAATTTTACACTTATTCATATTGCTAATTAATTCTCCTTTGTAACATTTTTGTGACCAATTAGTTTTTGGCCAATTGATAGCCGTTTATCAGATTTGTGAATGACTCATTTACTTGTTATTGCCGAAATTTTCCATTTTTGGTTTCCTATCATTTGAAATTATTGTCTGATCTTCAATTTATATTTCTGTGTTACTCATATAAGCTCTACCTATAATTTTTCTTTGTCCAAATTCTTGTTATTATAAAAAATATATATATATAAAAATTCAATAAAATAAAAACTCTAACCTAAGCAGCCGCTTAGAACTTTGCATATGCTTCTGAATAAGATGCATTTTGCCTCAATACCGCCTTAGAAATCTGAACAGTATAACATCGCCTTACTAACATTCGCCAAAAAACCATCCCGATCTCCCAATTTAACGCAGCGGTTCCAATTTACGACCTCTACATTCGCCAAACCCCGCATTCAAATAGTTACAGTTTAAAGGCTACTAGATACTAACTAAAAACCACAATACGCAATAGAATTAGTACCAGGAGTAAACTCGCATACACACGACCATTAGCAGTCAACAAACGATTCCATAACAGAGGTGGTGTTTAAAAACACCAAAAATAAATGAGAAACCCTCAGCCGTCAAAATGAATTTTAACCGCCGAAGCCGTAGAGAGTCCTGCCCTGTCGCTTGAGAGCATAGACCACATCCATGGCCGTTACGGTCTTACGCCGAGCGTGTTCTGTGTATGTGACAGCATCCCTTATCACATTCTCCAAAAAGATTTTAAGTACGCCCCTGGTCTCCTCATAGATCAGGCCGCTAATACGCTTAACGCCGCCCCTCCTGGCAAGACGTCTGATGGCAGGCTTGGTGATGCCCTGGATGTTATCGCGAAGAACCTTCCTGTGCCTCTTGGCGCCTCCCTTGCCCAAACCCTTGCCGCCCTTTCCCCTTCCAGACATTTTCTCTGCTTCGCTGCTGAAACTTTTCAATTTGCCAATGCGATTTGATTTGACTGAGTTACTTAGCGTACCTTTCGTTTCTTATAGCTAACTTTTCTTGCCAAATGTGCTCGTCTTTGGCCGTCGGATTGGCCTGGGCGTCGCGTGATCCGTGGCAACGCGGTAAAAGATTCTGAACCGTTGGATGTGGACGTACGACAGCTGATTGGTTGTGAAGCGACAACGAGGATCGAATAACAATGGGAACATTGTTTTAAGGTCCAATTCGAAAATTACCTATACAACGTATGATTGGAAAACGTCTATGGACTGCCAAAAATGCTGGAAAAAAATATTGAAATTTTTAAATTGTTTTTATTTACTAGCTTAGTTATCTTATAGATTAATCAATCTAAATTACGTTCAGATATATCTTTACATGGAGCATATTGATTGTTGAGAGTATTCATATTATTAATATGTAATATTATTTTATGTATGCATAAATATTTTTATTTTAGTAGCAATTTACTTGAATGAAAATTAATTATTAAATAAAAGTTTAGAATGTGAATAGACAAATAAGATAGAATGCATTGTTTGCAATTAAAGCATCACTCATCTATCCTGTCTATATTATTTTTTGTACGCATAAGCATTTATATTTTTCAAACAATTTACTGTAATGAAAATGAATTATTAATTAAAAGTAGAAAATGTCACTAGTCAAATAAGATAGCATGCACTTTATTTTTACAAATGTTGATTGTATTGAAACAGTAGTATAGAATTTACATTTGTTAATTTCTAATTACAATTTAAATTATTTAATTACAATTTGAAATAGTGAATTTTTTATAAAGTTTAATTTATGTCATTTGTTTGTATTAAATTAAGAAGAAAACAAATTATTTGTAAATTAATAAATTAACTTTCATTGAATGGAAAGAAATAATTAAATGGAAATAGAAATTAATATTGATGGTATTAGTCATCATTATTTTCAAGAACACATAACTTGATAATTCTTAGGAAGGTCATTTTTGTGTTTTAGAAATGTTTAAGGATGGACAAAATGCATTAAGTGTAGGAAAGCCTATATGTGTTAGTTACATAGATTTTTTGAATAACAATTGCATGCAAGGCTTGCACAAATGTAAGAATTAGTGTAGAATACTTTAATATTGAATATCGCTTGGTAGAATAAAATATAAGGTACAACATTTGAAATATAATGAATTTGAAATTATTTAACCAAGAAATGGCTAGAATTTAGAGTATAGATAGATATTTGAAAACCAAACAATTTACTTTAATGAAAATCAAATATTAAATATAAGTAGAGATTGGTAATATTGAAATAAGGTTGAATGCATTTTATTTTTACAAATGTTGATTGTATTGAAAACATTAGTATAGAATTTACATTAGTTAATTTCTAAGGCTTTAAGCCTAATTTATTCTACTTTTTTGTTTGAAATTTGTTTTCCTCTCTTCATTCTTTCATATCTTTTGAATGTGAAAGGAGGCATAATGTGAATGCCTTGTACAGACTTGACACAAGAAATTCCCACAAATGTTAATCATGTTCTTTTTGTTGGTCTTATATCGATTGTTGCTTTTTGAAGAGTTAGACCTTGTGCTTTGTGTATTGTTAGTGCCCAAGCTAATCTTAAAGGTATTTGGATTGTGCTTCCTTGTTGAATTGGTGTGATTGGTACAGTAAATGGGTCTTCAATATCAAAAGGCACCCTAGAGTAATTGTCAAATTTGACCAATACATATGTTGGTGGTTACGGTGGTTGTGTTCCTGGTTTGTATACAATCTTTTGAACCAATCTGAGAGCTCCATTTACAAGTCCTGCTTGTATGCACATATTTGATGTTAACATAACTCTTACATTTATACTCAATAGTAACTCAATATCTAGTTCATCATCTGCATTATCTTCTACTAAACGATTACCACCATTTTTGGTTGGAACGTTGTGTGCAACTGGTTTTGCCAATGAGTATAATTTTTTCTTGTTGTGGATGTGAACATTTTCATTTGTTGCAAACAAATGAACATTGTTTTCAAAGTCTTCATTGGTTGTTGCATCAAGTCTTGTATTAGATCTTGTCATTAGAATTTCCCAGTCTTCTATAGTAGGGTTTGCATCTTTAATGTTTGCTAGCAGTTGAAGAAATCTTTGTTGATCATTGTTTAATCCATCTTGTCTGTAAATGTGATCTAAAGTAATTACATTTGTGAATTCTTCCCACAGTATTCTAGCTCGCCTTTTGTTGCTATATGTTGGTCTATCATTAATAGGTGGTAACTGTCTGAGGTCTCCAACCAAAATCAACGATATTCCTAAAAGCAATTTATAAATATTGTGTTGTTAATTATTTTTGATAAAAACTCAAATGTAGTACATATAAAATAAATTTTGCTAAAAGGAATAATATATGGTGTTTTCTTCAAATTGTTTGAAATCTCTTATTGGAATTTTCAATTTCGAATGAATAGTTGATGCTCCAATATTGAATGTTGCTACTCATGTTGGTGCGAGTAGAAGGGGAGATTGATTTGGCATTGAAGCTTTCTGAAGTGCTTCTTGTATTGCACATATAACATATGACTTTCCTGTTCCTGCTATTCCTTGAATAATCATAAACAGTGGTGATTTATTATGATTAGCAATGTAGTGTGAGAGGATAATATTAACTGCTTTATGTTGTTTATTGCTAATATTTCCATAGGTAGTAGATTGTGTTACATTATGATGAATTGCAAAGCTATTAGTTTTCACAGTGTTAATGAAATTTATAGCTTCATATGTGTACTATTCACTTTTAAAATATGTAGACCAATCCGTCTGTCTAAATCTCTTTTTCCCAACATATATATCTCTGAAATGTGCATGTTTTGACCATGTTGTAGCCTTGATATGATTTCCCATTCATGCTATGTAGTAGTATGTTGGATAATATTACTATCTTTTGATTGTGAATCATTATTGTCTTCAGTAATTTTTGTAATTGTTCTTCGCTCGACATGTCATTGATTATAGTTGAAGTTTTCCCAATTTGATATTACTGAATCATTGTTATGACCAATATCTCTGCTGATGTCACGGAATGGTTTGTAGAATAGCAATTATGAGAAGCAATAATTGAACCATTTATTTGACTCTCTTGTTGGAATTGATATAAATTTAGGAAATACTCGTACAATAGCTGATTTTTTCCTTGGATTCCATTTGATTTCATTTTTGCACTTAGCATTATATATCCATGATTTTGCTGAATTAATTAACGATACTTGTTCCATGTGTGGGGGCCTTATTTTGTATGCATCAATGTAAGATAGTACTTGTTCTTCATTGTTATTATTTTCACGTAATAGCACACGTTTGAAAACTTTTGTTGAAACATTTAGGTTGATAAATCTTCAGCTGCTTTCCACTAACGATAGTTCTAATAACATATGGCTTGTTTCTTGCGCTCCAATGTCCCTTTCTATTATTGTTTCATTTAGAAGCTTCTTATAAGCTTTTGCAGCAAGATCATTTGGATTTCTACATTTGCAAGATGTATTAACATTTGTTGGTACATTTCTGAGCTTCTCTCTACTTTTGTTGCATACTTTGCAATGTATTTAACCATGACAAGTTTTGAAAGAACTGGTTGCCAGTCTATATTTGCTCTCCACAATTGCAAAATGTATCAGTTGTGTGAGTTAAGTATGTCATCATTTTGAAGAGGCTCAAATTTTCTTTCACCAATTTCTAAATTTTTGTATAATCTTGGTCCTTCTAAATTGAGTGGCCATGGAGTATTATATCTATAAGTCATATTAATGCCATTTAATTATTTTTAAAAAAATTAATTAGAAAAAAACATATGGTAGAGTAATGTTTATAAATTTTGTTGGAAGACTTTCCTGCAAATCATTTTTCCCTTTTTTCTCGTAGGCATGCACCTTTTCTGCAAATTGTATGTCTTTGTACACTATTTGTTATGTCCTCATAATCATTTTCTACATCTGTTTTTGCAAGTTGCCTTGTGTTTTTGAGACATGGATGAATAGCATTATCTTGGAATACTTGCAATAGGAAGTTGATTTTTTTTTTCTATTAGATGGTTTCACGAAATGTATTTACATTTTTTTTTTGCATATAAAAAATGTACCTATAAATTTTGTCCAATTGTAGTACATCGAGGATTCCATGCGTGAACAATGTAGTTGAAGTGCATTTCTGCTGCATTTTGTTGTTCATTATTGGGCCAATCAATAGCATCCATGTTTGGCGCTTCATGTATCCATAGAAATCCATGTATGTGTGTTGATCCTCTTTGTTGCCACTCATATTTGGACCAATAATCTTTAACATTAATTTATTTTTGAAGGATTTATTTTCTGAAATGAGAGTGGCATAAGTGCATGTATTGTGCTACTATATGAGGGTTGTCGATAATATTTTGTTTTCGCCAAAGTTGTGCATGTCATGGATCTATTGGTTGTGTTCCTAGAATTAGTGCATGTAAATATGGCCAATACAAGTTTTTTGCACTCAATGTATAGAATATTGTAGGTGTACTAATTTGATGTAGCATGCCTATCAATTCCACATGACATTTTGTCCAATATGGTCTTTTGCCTCTTAAAGAAGTTCCATATTGCATCAATCTATTTGCAAGAAATGATGTTAGTGTTGTTCTCATATGATCACGTAACTCTTGTATAGTGATTGGCATATCATGGATGTTTCTTTTCACAAAATTTGTAGCAGATGTTTGTGCTCGATGCCTCATTGTCATATTTGACATATAATATCGAAATCGTGGATGTTTTGCAAAGTGACCGTCTTTGTATCGAAATAGGTGTTTTACATATTCATGAAGATGTATTTGTTTTATTTGTGGCTCTAACCAATCACATATACCATCAAGAAACAAAGTTGGAAATGCCATATCAAGTAATCTCAATGTTACATATTCATTATTGGAGATGAACTAATTGTTGGCCAATCAATAATTGATGTTGGATTTGTATTTGGGTTGTTAACGCATGCACAAATCAACTCCATTTATGTTTGTTCATTAGGTGTTTGAGAAGCGATTGATGTAGTGTCATCAATGTTATTACCTTCATCAGTATTCATCATTTGTCCAAGAATTGAAGTTTCATTTGTATCTACATCTAATTCAATATGCACTATTCGTAATTGATGAAAAATATTTTCATCGGAGTTTGAAGATAAATTATGCAGAGCATTTGGATCAATTGTGACATCAAAGTAAAAAATTTCGTGCATTATTTTGTATTTCGATGCTTTATAAACATGATCTTTGTTCACTGTGAAATGATAATTAGTGTCACGTTGATCTTTCCTTCGAACTATTATGATTGGAAAATCTATAATAGAATGGGGTAATTTTTTTGCTATGTGTTTAATATGTTGTGGAAAGCTTATAGAGTGTCCTCTATATTTATACTAACCACCTCTTGCATGTGTGACTTGCAGAATTGGGCTTACGCAAGCGATTAACATTTCTTCTACTTGCATGAGTTTTGATAATTCTCGTGGTTGTTCTCCTAGATTCATAATATTTGTAGTTGAAAATATATTCACATGGTCTCTCTCTTGTTTGCATCTATTGCAAATAGGGCCCTGTGCAGTTTGATATATTTTAATTCTGATATAACATTCTTCACAAATATGACAAATTGATGGGGATTTGTATGCATCTAAATGCTTTCGGAATACCATTTCCATATGTTTGAAGTCAGCTGCAAGCAACCCATTTGGATTAATTTTTGTTTGAACATTTGAATCTGAACCACAGTGGGAATCATTTTCTTGTTTGAAAATCTATCCATGTTTATATTTCCTTCCCCTATATTTTTCGATTGTAAATTTTGTATATTTAATTGTAATTTTTTCCTAGCATATTTTATTCTATCTGCTTCATTCATTTTTTTCATATGTTCATCTCTTTCTGCATCAATCATTTTCTACCATTGTTGTTTTCTATATTCTCTCTGGTATTCTTTTTGATACTGTTTCCTTTGTTCTTTAGATTGAAATTATTTCTTTGGACGTCCCATATCTAACAAACAAAATTCAATCCTATAAATTTAATGAGTATGAAAGGAGAAATATAATAACACTTTATGGAATATTGTTTACTATTTATTTGTATTTTTTTTTTTTTTAATTTTTATAACTACAATATCATTTGAACTGCTTCAAGTTAAGAACCATAGTTGCATTCATAAAATCTATTAGTGTAAATCATTATTTGTAATATTCATTAGTGTACAATGAAAATAATGCTTCAAAATTAAATTGTAGATACATCCAGAAAGTCAGTTGGAAAGAATTCTTAAAATCCATTGAACTATGATCTTGTTGAAATCTTAAAAAACTTGACATGTACAAAAAACATAGCTATAGAATTAAATACAATTATATACATATATATGAGAATTAATGTATAGAGAAGATATCTTAAGAGATATATGATTGAAAATACATTTGTGTTTTACAGAGTATGTTCATAGGAGTTATTAACATGTATGAAAACCAAATACATGGGTATTGTTGAAATACATTAGTTATGGTTCAAGAATATTTTAAACTGTTCAATAATTTTGTGTGATAACCCTTTCTCATACTTTTTGTCATGGTATAGTTCTTTTATAAATCGACTGAATCTTGCAACTTTACAAGATGTATGATGGAATAGTTGTGCAAGATCTTTGATTTCATGTATTTCTTCTTCTTCGACATCGACAATATGATAAGTTGCTTCTTCAATTTCTTTGATAATCTTGTCAGAATGTTCATAGATTGATTTGATTAATTTTTGGATTGGTGTTTTGATGTCAACATTTGAGTTGAAAGAATCATTAGGGACTATTATTGGACTTGTTATTGAGTTGTATGATTGGCTTTCTTCAGCATCGATATTGTCCATGATCTAAAACGAAAGAAAATGAAATTAATATGGAGATTTTAATTTACATTGTATTTGAAAGAATATGTATAACAACCATAAATGTATGTTGAACATTTTTACAAAAAGTATACAATTATATACATATATGACAAGTAATGTACAAAGAACGTGTCTTAAGAGATATTTGATTGACAATACAATAGTGTCTTACAAAGTATGTACACATGAAGTATTAACATGATTCAAAACACTATACATGGGTGTATTTCAAATACACAAATGTTTACAAGTTTTTTTGCTCAAAATATGAAAGCCTCAAATTTAAGCAATTGAATCTAATAGAACCTTTCTTTCAGATGAATAATCAAAGTCCTTTGTTTTTATTATTGTGCACTTTAACCTTTCTTCATTGTTGTAAGTGTTGAGATGATGGATTGCACAGCCCCTGAAGCTTCAATAAAGGACTTTAGCCATGAAAGATAATCAACCACAAAAGAAGTGTTGCAACAATGGAATGCTGATTGAAGATTCTATTGATATGATATTGATATGATATGATATTTGATTGATATCTGGATATGTTACAAATGTACAAGATGCCTTGAATATATAGGCATGAGCTAAACCCTAATATGCATGAGATGTTGCCAAGTGTCTTGATCTAACAACATGTGACAACATGTGAACCCTATCTAGATGATCATTAAATGATGAGATAAGTTCTAGAAGGAATCTTATCTCCTACAAATAAGGAAGGGAATATTATCCCATTTATTAAATGATTGGAACCTAGGACTTAATTAATTAAATGCAAGACCTAAGTTAACTTATGCTAGTGTAATAATTAATTAATTACACCAACACCCCCCCATAAGTGCAACTTAGGGAGGAAAAATGCAATGATTATGCAAGATGATCAATGATGATGATGATGATGGGTCCCGGCTACGAGGCCATGTTAGGTACCCATGTACATGAAGATGCAGAAGATCTCCCATAACTGGAGAAAAGGGGAAAACCTAATAGGAACAAAACCCCTCTCCAAAAAGGAGATGATGAAGAAAAAAAGTGAGATAGGATGGGAAGGATGGAGGACTCCCAAATACCCCCCAAGTACACCATCTGTCACATGGATACAATACAATCAATTCCCCCCATAGGAGGGAAAGAGAGAGACTATATAGCCCCCCCCAAAAGATGATATCACCTGCAAAGAAGGGAAGTATTTGAAGACAGAACAAGATCCAATGTCGACAAACAACTTGTCTCCCTTTCGGAAGAAACAAAACCAACTGCAAGTGGAGAGATGCTTCCCATTCCGGATAGGAATTGAAGGAAGGAAGGATGAAGGTGGATGATGGTGTCTCTGAACTCTGCTCAGATGTCTCCTTGCCTGAAGATGAAGATGCCACAATCAATGAAGAGAGTGACAAACCAGGATGATGCAGAAACTGATGTTGAACAATATCCAAAGACGAAGATAGAATGGATATGATGGATGTGATGGAGACTTGATAGCCCCCCCTGAATGAAGTGTCCTCAAAACCACTGAAAGAAGTCTGAAGAAAATCCAATGGTGGATGCTGAAGAAACCTCAAATCCTGATTGGAATAACAAGGAAGAAGTCTCGAATATGAAATATCTAAAGAGAAACCAAGTGCCTCCAAGATAGTCTCTGAATTCCCAATCAAGGTTGAGACAAAAGAATGAGGAGACTCAAAACAACTCTCTAAGGCGTGATCTAAATAGAGGAGTGATATCCCCTCAAGAATGTCCTCCAAACCTGTAGAAGTAGCCAAGACAGTGATACCTGAAACAAAGCCATCACGTGATGTCAAGTCTGGAAAATAGAATGTGTCCTGATGGATAGGGATGATGGTGGAAGCCTCAATCAATGATTCTAGACAAGGAATCACTGAATGTGAAGGGATACCAACTATCTCTGATGAAGAAGAAGCACTGAAAGTACCTTGTCAACCTCTTCGGAAAGATCAAGGTAATCAACTTCTTGCACAACAATAGCATCATGGGGAATCTGATCTGAAGAATGACATTCTAAAGTATGATCATCGGGGAATGGTGGAGTGTCTGAATCTCCGTAGATCTCCCAAAGGTTAGTCCAAAGAATGTGAGGACAATCACAATGATCAATAGAACTCAAAACATCACAATCAACTTGCATCTCAAGGATCTCCAAAACAGTGTACCTACTGCAACTCCAAGAAAATTCATGAATACCTTCACTCGGATGAGGAACTATACCATACAAATAAGGCAATAGATCAAGTGATCGAAGATGGTGGCAGATCCCATCTCGCCATTGCTGATAGTTACCCTTGTGCAACATAACCAAAGAAGGAGAGAAATATGCAAGCCCCATAACAAAAATTTCTCCACAAAAATCAAAGACACTGACCTTCAACAGAAAATAAAGACTTCCAAATAGATATGCAACTGAGAATATGCCTCTGAGATCAACAAATTCTACTTCAGTCTTCAGGATGTCTCAGGAATTAAAAAACCAAAAAAAAGATACCTGGAGCTGAAACCAAAGAATAAGACTGGACTGATGAAAAAATTGCACTGAAATATCTCTCGAATGTCGCTAGAATCACCAAAATCCGACAATTTGATGCGAAGATGTGTGCGTTTGAGTCTAGAAGGGAGGGTTGACTTCAGTTGACTTGAATATTGAATAGCAAAAAAATCTTGCAAAATAGATGGCACCACTGGATAGTGCTCTAAATTCTATTTTCGTCGATATCTTGTTTGCAAATTTTTGATATCGTGGCACGAAGATATGGCCTCCGGAAGAAAAACTGCAATTTGATCTGATGCTGGCTAAACAGGCGCAAAAATGGAGCACCCTAGGGCAAAAAATTTTGGCCCTTGGTCGGTGATAGGACCGCGGGCTGCGCTGGTAGTGAAAAAAAATCTTCGCCACCCTAGCAGCGTCGGAGTGGCGGGCCGGAGGCGGAGAACGGTGGCGCGGCCGGAGGAGAATCCAGCGGAGGTCGGCGGGAGTAGGCCGGAATCTTCGACGAAAAAATGAGGTTGGCGGTTGCGGTAGGTGGGAGATCTGTAGTCGCCGGGAAGAAATACCGACGGGCGGGAGCTGGGAGGTGTCGATAGGAGCGGGTGGTCGGAGATGTCAGTGTCCGCAGAGTCCGACGAGAGTGATGCCGGATGACGCATGCTGGTGCGGTTGGCCGAAAATTTTGAATATTGCAAATATTTGCAATTCAAAATTTATTAAAAAATGTCGATAGAATACCGATGGGCGAGATAAATAATCCCAAACTATATCTGAACAAAAAAATAATTACGCCGACCCATAATTTTAATTGCCAGTCACCCTGCAGGATGAAATTTTTGCCCAAAAAAGCCAAATATTTTTTTGATTTTTCTAAAAAAAATTTGCCTTGATGGAGGACTTACAGGGATGATTTTTTTTTGCAAACATGTACGGATTTGTACAACAAATGCAAACCCTAGATTATACCTCAAGGCTCTCGGTTGAATCTACTCCGATTTTGACAAATGAACAGGCGATCTGTGGGTTTTGAGGCCTTCTGAACGCAATGGAGAGGTCGGAGAGGGCCTGATCTACACCAGAAAATAGCTTGGCTCTCAGGTAGAACCAACTAGCCTACAACATAAAACCCTAAGCCTGCTTGAATCTTGCACTCCAAACTTCCTGGATCTAGGGTTGATGTTTCAATGGACTAGCTCTGATACCATGTTGAGATGATGGATTGCACAGCCCCTGAAGCTTCAATAAAGGACTTTAGCCATGAAAGATAATCAACCACAAAAGAAGTGTTGCAACAATGGAATGCTAATTGAAGATTCTATTGATATGATATTGATATGATATGATATCTGATTGATATTTGGATATGTTACAAATGTACAAGATGCCTTGAATATATAGGCATGAGCTAAACCCTAATATGCATGAGATGTTGCCAAGTGTCTTGATCTAACAACATGTGAACCCTATCTAGATGATCATTAATTGATGAGATAAGTTCTAGAAGGAATCTTATCTCCTACAAATAAGGAAGGGAATATTATCCCATTTATTAAATGATTGCAACCTAGGACTTAATTAATTAAATGCAAGACCTAAGTTAACTTATGCTAGTGTAATAATTAATTAATTACACCAATAGTAAGTCTCTTTTTTCACTTGGAGTATGAATATATATTTCTTGAAGAGTACTTTTCAAATAATGTTTGCAAACTTCAAATCATCTTGATCTTTGTGCTTCAATGTATACAATTCATTTGTTGTTACACCCATAATTTATTCTCCTACTTTTTCAAAAGTTGTAGCCCAAGTTGAACCTGTATGATCTTGCAGTTGGCATTGAAGGAGATATCTATAATCACAATTACTAAAACTCTTATCACATTTTTGACAATACCAATTATCATTTCCATTTTTTTGCATCTTTTTTTGCATATCTTACCTTCAGTCTCCAAGGGGCAAGCAGTGTAATAGAAATTATCATACTTGATGAAAGACAATGTAGCTTTAAGTAACATCCATGTAGTTGTATCGCATATAGAAAGTTGTTGACCTTTTATTTCTTCCAATGTTTTTTGCATTAAAGGTTGAGTAAAAAATGAATTCTCCTTTGTTATAGAGGTAGAAGTGAAGTTTTTTCCTTCTGTATTAAACCAAGATTTTAACTGTTCTGAGTCTGGAAGATTTGGATTTATTAGAAGTTGTGTTGTGTTGATTGTGCCCAAATATTTTCCACCATAGTCACTTATTCTTGTGGCCTTTACAATGAGAGCTGGTAAAATTCTTGAATCACATAACTATTGAAGTTCTTGACCTTCCTTGTCGCAAAAATCACCCCACATGGTCAAGTCAATTTTGTAGTTTGACTTGTCACTAAGTTGAATTGTTTGTTTACGAGTTTGACTGCCATTCTTTCTCAATATTGTATAACATGGGTTGATTGATAAAGCAATACCAATGATATCAACCGTTGAATTGCATTGCATGTTCTTCAATTCATTTATTGATATGAAATTAAAATAATGCTTGGGTATCAATGTATCCTCCTCAATACATGAATGAACAGTGGAATTACTTTGCAACAGTATTTCCCACTCATTGTTTGTATGTTTGAATTTTTTATTTGCAGGTTTCAAAGTCCCATTTGATATTGTAAAGACTTTCCCACTTTCTATAGTAAAATAGAATTGGTCTGCAATTGCATTGAAACATGTTACTCTTATTTCACCTCCATTAGAATCAAGCAGATCGAATGAAAAACCTTTTCCTTCTCCATTTGCATTTTTGAAGTGGTGAAGTTGTTGTTTCATAGTCACTCTAGCTTTTATTGTCCATCTACTTTGGTAAGGATTCAAAGCTTTGATATGAATGATTCTTTTAGGAGCTTGATTTTCTAAAGTAGTTTTGTGATCAAATGTATTGTTTGAAGTTTTCATCCCTACATAGCCATAATTTATAGAAAATTGTTATAAATAGAGTACATTAAAGGTATTGTTTTGTTCATTGTATTATGCAAACAAGTGAATAAATAAAGACTTATAATTAATGCATTATTGTAATAAAGTATCTATTATTATTTTCTAAATTCATATATAAATAGTATATATATATATATATATATATATATATATCATGTGTTAATCAATTTCATAATATATATATATATAGTAAATATATATATTAAATTTATAGAAAAGAAAAAAATTCCATATCTAAATAGAAATTAAATATCAATGAGTAATTTGAATTGAAACGTTTATAGTGAAAATATCTTGGAAAAATTAAAACAAGTAATTTGAAATGTGTATTGAAGATTTAAAATATAACTAATCAAATCATGTTTTATGCAATTAAATTAATATGGACAAATGAAATGATAAATACCTTTGTGAACTATATGAGTGAACTGCGTCTATATGAGTGAACTGCATCTGATTGTTTGTTTGTGTTTGGGTCAGTAGCTGCAAATAAATATGAAAATATCAAGAATTAGAGGTTTGTAAGCAGCATTGAGATATAAAGCAAAATATAGAATACACTATAGTAGAACAAGAAAATAGCATCGAATTTTAGTGTATTTCAATTCACGAATTGGCGATTTGGCCGGCGCTAAGCTTGGTGCAAATAGGCATGTCATCTCAGTGCCGACTTTGACACCAATTTTGCATCAAACGTAACGTCGAAGTTAGCACCATAGTTAGCACCAAAAAATCACAGCACCCCCATTAGCACCTAAAATAGCACCTATGTTAATGACTAAAATAGCACCGAGAAATAGCGCCCAATTAGGCTTTTAGTTTTGCTTCTATGTCTACTCCCATTTTTGCTTCTAGTTTTGCTTTCGATTTTGCTTCCAAGTTTTCTTCCGATTTTGCTTTCGATTTTGCTTCCAGTTTTGCTTCCAGTTTTTCCTCTAGTTTTGCCTCCAGTTTTGCTTCTAGTTTTGCTTCCAGTTTTGCTTCCAATTTTGCTTCCAATTTTGCTTCCCATTTTGCTTCCTATTTTGCTTCCAGTTTGCTTCTAGTTTTGCTTCCAATTTTGCTTCCAATTTTGCTTCCGCGTTTGCTTCCAGTTTTGCTTCCAATTTTGCTTCCGCGTTTGCTTCCAATTTTGCTTCCAATTTTGCTTCCAAGATTGCTTCTAGTTTGGCTTCCATTGTTGCTTCCTTTTTTGCTTCTAAAAATGCTTCTTGTTTTGCTTCCTTTTATTAATTTAATTTTTTTATTTCAATCTAATTAGTTAAATATATTGCGCCTCTTAAATAACTCATATGATTATAGACTAAGTAATTTAATTATTTAATTTGTATGATTAAATAACAAGACAATTTTTTTTTTTGGGTCGGTAACACAAAAATATTGTATTGCTTGTAAAGATAAAAATGTACATCTATTGTTCAGTGTCATTACCCACCAAAATTCCACAATAAACGACAAAAGCCAGAGGCACCTTAACGTGCAGAGTAAAACATTAAATAAACCCTATAACCCTTGTAACTGTTTACCATTAAAATCCTTACAAAAAATAACCAACAGTGTTCAGAGTTACATGCTTTAATACAACAAAAGCACAGGGAGAATTCAAAATCAGACACAGACAAACACGACCAGTCTTACAAGCTCCACTCGGACCCAACAGATGCTTGGTTATCTCCTTTAGAGGCTTCTTCTTCTGCCGCTTCTCCAACTTCTTCTTCTAGCGATTCCTTTTTGCTTCTAATCCTTCCATCTCCACCTTTGCTTGTTCAATGAAGAGTTTGAGTGCTTTCCATCCCAAACATGCTTCCTCATGGCAACGAACTTTGTATTTTCCTTAGGTCCAACTAATAAAGGGTTTGAGCCCTGGTCTCCCATAGAACTCCTCAATTTCATCATCTACCAGTCCTTCAGAATAATCTAAACCTACACCCGAAACTGCCCATTCGAGAATGGACTCCATGCCTACCAAAAAATCTTCATGCACAATTTTCTGCATCACCATCCTCACCATTTCCATTGGTTCACCTAAATCCAAGCCCTGTGCTGCAATTAAGGAGTAAACATTCATGTTGGTTTGGTATCTGTGTTTCAGAGAGCCAAAATCCCTACCACAAATCATTTTTGCACACTGCACTAGCCGCTCATCATCAACAAGGAAAAGGCGCTCTATTCATTTTCCAGACGCCTCTCCATAAAACGGGCCCAAAGATCTTCATGACCGGAAGGTGAAATTGGCTTCCATTTCTCCTAACAACTAGTGCCACCACCACCAAAGTTTGTTATAGAGTTTTTCTCGACCCTTTCCAAATGCAATTAACACATCTTAATCGAGGGCTTGCATTTAACACCATCTTGAATTGCCCACACTTTCTATTAATGAAGTACTACTTCACTGCCCGCCTGCCACCCCTTCCTTCACTTTTCATGTCAAACCTACTTCACTCGCTTCGCCACCTTTTTCATTTAAGGCATTGTCCTCTCCTGTGTTTTCACCTAAGTCCGCTAACTTAACACCTCTAAAATCATCCAACCTAAATTCCCCCGTTTCACCAAAATTTAAAGCCCATTTAGATAAGACATCCGCTTCCACATTACCATCTCTTTTAATGTAGCTCATTGAAAAACTTTCAATTACGTTCTGGAGGTGCCAAGCATTAATTTTACCTTTCATCACCACCTGAACTATTATTGTAACATGATCATCATCTATAATTAAAACAAGTGAGTCATATATCTATAATTTAATTGAATTTGACAACATCCATCCTGAGCAGTAAATTAAAATCATCATACATAATAAATATCCATCCAAAAATCATTGACCGCTTTTAATATATATAAATTGACAAGTCAATACTGATAAGATCATCATCATATATAACTAAAACAAGTGAAAGTCAAATATGCCAATACATCAAAAACATGTCAAAATGATACATGTCCAACAGTCGACATAAGTGAAAATGATACATGTACAAATGATATAAATAAAATTGATAAATTATGTATCTCAAACTGATACATGTCCAAATGATATAGTGAAAAATTGAAAATGATACATGTCAATATGATACAACTCAATAATATAGTACTATAGGCTGTAAAAATGATACATATGATAGTAACCATGAAAATATTCATCATAACAATATATCAACAATGATCCATGATGTAGTCTATATGATCATGAATGTCACTGGTTACTATCACCAACTGTCTCATCATCATCACCACCATTATGATCATCATTGTCATCATTGTCATCATCATCATTGTCATCAGCCTCGATGGCTTCCACATTTGCATCATCATCATCCCCTGCCATGTGATCTATACTGGAAAAACCAATATTTTGTGGATCTATATCATGTCGAGGATCGTCTTGATCTTCTAGAAGACTTGTATTCTACAAAAAAAATACATTTAGAATGAAAATTTATTATTTATTTCATGAAATAATTTATTTTTCTGTTATATATCTAATATTACAACATATGAGACGAAACCATAATCATACTACATCATATCAAAGTGCACATACCATAATAAAATTTCAAATTCCCTAGCTAATACTTGAGATTGAGATACTTAACCTTGAGAGAGTATGACTTGGGAAAAAGGCACTTGTTATGGCTATTATTTTCAAAGACTTCAAGTGGGATGTACTCCGCATTGACGCCATTCCTCAATCTTCACTTGATGGCATCAAGGAATGGATGAACTCCATGGATATAAAGTATTATGAAAGTAAAATGAACTTGAACTAGTGGCCAATTTTGAAGAGTATTACTGATGATCCAGATAATTTTTTTGAGGATGGTGATTGGGAATTTTTGAATATGGAAGCCAGTGATTCTGATTCTGATAATTCAAAAGAGTCAGATCAAGGATATGAACCCTCTGATGTAGAACATGAATCAAAATTAGATTTCATGTAGCCACCATCAAGAGTGTTACAAGCCAACAAGATGGAAGGAATTCTTATATAAGGATAATTTTCAATGTTGCAGGTACCAACTTTAATGCCAATGTTGATGGTTGAACGAGCACAACAACAGTAAACAAAATATTACTATTATGCTCTCCTAAAAGAGAAAGAATAACGCATGGATATCTAACTCCCAAGGTCTTGGTAATCGGTTCTCGACTGTGCTGATTTCACTCAATGGCTGATGTGAACTATAATGTTCAAGGGGCCTGCTGGTGTTGAGCTTCTGGATTGTTCTAAGATCAAACATAAATTCAAACCTACTTTAACTGGGGGTTTTAAAGAAACAGAAAAAGATAGATCAAAGCTTTGGAACTGAAGAGAATAATAATTCATCCAACTTAACCAAACTTGTTACCTTTCAAGGAATTACTAACTAAAACTGGAGAACAAAATTAACTTGTGATTAACACACAGTTTCATTCATTCACAGTGCTAACTTCAACAACATATTGTAAATCACCATTTAGACAAAACATAAAATAAAATTTCATTCCTTGAAATCTTTGAAAATCAAATGATTAACCCAAGATAACTACCATTCTGAAGCATAATATGAAGTAGATTTAAATTTGGTTGCTTCTACTGTTGGTGAAACAGATAAGCAACATTTACAAATCTGGCACAATCACCAATGTATAGAAAATCCATGTCTTCAAATCATCTCCATCTACACTAAGAAAAATTGAAAGATACATTACTGCCTCTGCTAAATCTAGCTCCTACCCTATTCTACTCTTAAGTTTCTTTGCTTTCATAAAATTTGTACTGTTCAAAACCTATCCCTCTCTTCGTATATCCCTTTTTTCTACTTTTTTTCTAAAAAGAGGCAAAAAATGCCATATATACATAATGTGTCAAAAAGAATGTGTTGGCCCCTATTTTAGGGTTTACAAAATCAGCCGATTATAGAAAGGTTGGCCTTCAGATCTTTTGAAATAAAGTTAATGCTACATTCAATGTGCATCCATCTATCCATGTCGGTGAAAAGATCACCCTCAGGAGTAGCCCTTAGATCTTTTGGAACCATCGCATTAAATTTTGGCCTCTATGTCCATCTCAAACTTCCTTGTAGAGTTGCTTTGAATGCTCTGAAGCACTATCATTAATGTCGATTCACCTTTTCTAGTAGACACCACAGCTGTCCCTGAGACTCGTGGCCTCTTCTTCCTTTCAGCTCTCTTCCTGCTCTAGATCTTTCTACAAGTTGACCCCCTTTGGAAACAACATCTGACTCCCCTGTTAGATCCCCACACCATTGTTCACCGAGCTGCTCCATCGCTTTTGATCTCAAAGTAAGCCCATGTCATTTATGCTCTATTGATCTTCCTCACAAGAATAGTCAATCAATCAAACTGCCAAGGGTTCACCTCCAGCCTCCTCTGATTGGTTGAACAGACACCACGTAGGATCCTCAAGCGGTCAAAAGTTCCTTAGACATAATTGCATGTCGGTGAGACACGAGTCGTGTCTCCCCGATGCCATTATACTTCACAGCAGCAATCGACATAGCTTACAACTGTCGACAAGACTTCATAGCGAACAACCAGGGTTATATCAATGTGCAAAATTGTCAGCCAGACTATCGCTATCGACCAGACATCATAGTGAATCCTTAAGAGTCATATCGTTGATTTCCTTCATTGGCAAGACATCCGCATTCGGCAAGACATCGTTCAATCAACAAGAGGTCATAGCGGGTTCCCATTAGTTACACCGAATAGTTAAATCATCGATGAGACTCCTTTCGGTCGGCAAGACATCATATTGAGCTCAAATCATTCGGCCAGGAGTCTCCCCGATATCCATCTTGTGAACAAACGTCGATGAGACATTATCAGGTCGGCCAGACATTATGATGAGACCATTCCATTTCGGCGAGACCAACACCAGTTGGGAAGACCTTACCCCAAACTCATTTCGCTTCGGTGAGACCACCAGCAGTTAGCAAGACATTATACCGAAGGCAGAATCCTTCGACAAGACACCCTTCTGTCGGTGGGACCTTTCATCGAGCTCAAAACATTACACCGAAGGGAGAATCCTTCGGTGGGACTAACAAGCATCGGCAAGAAATCTCCCCGAGTGCCAAACATTTTGGGGAGACTTTACCCTGTCGGGGAGACATCACCCTGAAGCAAACCCTCTTTGTCGAGAATTCGACCAGTCGGCAAGATGTTATGTTGAACCCAAAATCTTTCGGCGAGGCCTCCTCTAGTTGGTGAGATACATAAAAACTCATGGCGACATAAATTTCTAGGTGACCATTGTAATTCAAAATGAATAGACCACAACAGCCAGTCGACAAGACAACTGGAGGGTCTCACCGACTTTCTTCATTGAGGAGTTTTGTGCCAAATATGATTGAGGCATGATTTCCTACTGACTCCTTTAAGAAATGCATCAAGGGCATGATTTAATCCTGCAAAACAATGTCTCCATTAGTCCCCAAAAGCATATAAAATATATCACTTTTCGTCATTTCTCTCAATTTTAACAAAAAGAAACCCAACCCCAGCTAAGGTAGAACCAAATCCGATAGAACAAAATATAGAATTAGGAGGAAAACAAAAGAAATCCTAAGACCAAACCAGACAACCAAAGGCGAAGAAAACAAAAGAAAAAGGGGGACCCATTTTGTTTTAGAATAAAATGGGGTGGTTATGCAATGCATAACAGCCAACTACAATGGCAACATTGAAATTCCCTAGCAGTATTTATGTTAAGGAAATTTCCTTTAGATGCAAGGATTCAAAGCACATCAACCATGCGGTACAGATGATTAAATCTCAGAGACAATCTGTAGCAATGAAAGAGTCTGAAAAGGCAGAGAGCTATACTGGTGACTCAGGAGAAACTTTGACTTTCAAAAACAAAGCCAATTAGGCTGGAAGACCTGTGGATCAAGCCAACATTGGAAGAGGAAGAAATATGAATGGAACTCTGGAGGCCCACCATACTGGATTTCGGTATTCAACCATGAGAGCAGAAGAGAGAGTCAATACCATGTATCAAAACATTAAGCATGCATTCTTCCAGCCAACGGAGAAGGAGATGATTACTTTGCTTCATTTTCATTTGCATAACCATATCATGGCATGGGAACCAAGAATACCAAGGATATCCAATTTTATGTGGAGGTAATGGATGTGGTCCAAACTTTAGGAGGGGCAAGAAGGTCAATGTATGATCCTAATGAAATTGAAGAAGAACAACAAGTGAGGGATAGGAAAAATAAAATCAATACAAAGTTTCAAGGATTTGTCAAAGCGAGTAAGAGAGCTATGGGATCAACCTCATCTAAAAGATTTTGAACTAGAGTTTGATATACCATTTAGAGAGCTTTGTTTTCATGGAGTTCCTTTCAAAGCCTCTGCTTTTATTGTTCGTACGGTAAACTTTTTGTAGAGTTGGTGAAATTACCTTTCTTAGTAATCACTATTAGTGAGATTGAGATTGTTAACCTTGAGAGAGTATGAATTGGGAAAAAGGAATTTGATATGGATATTATTTTCAAAGACTTCAAGCGGAATGTACTTCGCATTGATGTCATTCCTCAATCTTCACTTGATGGCATCAAGGAATGGTTGAACTCCATGGATATAAAGTATTATGAAAGCAGAATGAACTTGAACTAGAGGCCAATTTTGAAGAGTATTACTGATGATCTAGATAAATTTTTTGAAGATGGTGGTTGGGAATTTTTGAATATGGAAGCTAGTGATTCTAATTCTGATAATTCAAAAGATTCAAATCAAGAATATGAACCCTCTGATGTAGAAGAGGAATTAGAATCAAATTTCATGTAGCCACCATCAAGAGGGTTACAAGCCAACAAGATGGAGGGAATTCTTATATAAGGATAATTTTCAATGTTGCAGGTACTGGATTTAATGCCAACTACAATGGCAACATTGAAATTCCCTAGCAGTATTTATGTTAAGGAAATTTCCTTTAGATGCAAGGATTCAAAGTACATCAACCATGTGGTACAAATGATTAAATCCCAGAGATGATCTGTAGCAATGAAAGAGTCTAAAAAGGTAGAGAGAGCTACATTGGTGACTTAGGAGAAACTTTAGATTTAAAAAATAAAGCCAATTAGGTTGGTAGACTTGTGGATTAGGCCAACATTTGGTGGAAGAGGAAGAAAGATGACTTGAACTTTGGAGGCCCACCATACTAGATTTCAGTATTCAACCATGAAAGCAGAAGAGAGAGTTGATATCATGTATCAAAACATTAAGCATGCATTCTTCCAACCAACGGAGAAGGAGATGATTACTTTGCTTCATTTTCATTTGCATAACCATATCATGGTGTGGGAACCAAGAAAACCAAGGATGTCCAGTTTTATGTGGAGGTAATGGATGTCGTCCAAAAAATATGAGGGACAAGAAGGTCAATGTATGATCCTAATGAAATTGAGGAAGAACAACAAGAGAGGGACATAAAAAATAAAATAAATACAGAGTTTCAAGGATTTATCAAAGCGAGTAAGAGACCTATGGGAGCAGCCTCATCTAAAATATTTTGAACTAGAGTTTGATATACCATTTAGAGAGCTTGGTTTTCATGGAGTTCCTTTCAAATCCTCTGCTTTTATTGTTCCTACAGTAAACTGTTTGGTAGAGTTGGTGGAATTACCTTTTTTAGTAATCACTATTAGTGAGATTGAGATTGTTAACCTTGAGAGAGTAGGACTTGGGAAAAAGGAATTTGATATGGCTATTATTTTCAAAGACTTCAAGTGGGATGTACTCTGCATGTACGCCATTCCTCAATCTTCACTTGATGGCATCAAGGAATGGTTGAACTCCATGGATATAAAGTATTATGAAAGCATAATGAACTTGAACTAGCATCCAATTTTGAAGAGTATCACTGATGATCCAAATAAATTTATTGAAGATGGTGGTTGGAATTTTTTTAATATGGAAGCTAGTGATTCTAATTTTGATAATTCAGAAGAGTCAAATCAAGGATATGAACCCTCTAATGTAGAAGAGGAATCAGAATCATATTTCATGTAGCCACCATCAAGAGTGTTACAAGCCAATTAACAAGATGGAGGGAATTCTCATATAAGGATAATTTTCAATGTTACAGGTATTGGCTTTAATGCCAACTACAATGGCAACATTAAAATTCCCTGGTAGTATTTATGTTAAGGAAATTTCCTTTAGATGCAAGGATTCAAAGCACATCAACCATGTGGTACAAATGATTAAATCCCAAAGATGATCTATAGCAATGAAAGAGTCTGAAAAGGCAGAGAGAGCTACATTGGTGACTCAGGAGAAACTTCAGCTTTAAAAAAAAAAGCCACTTAGGTTGGCAGACATGTGGATCAGGCCAGCATTTGGTGGAAGAGGAAGAAAGATGACTAGAACTCTAGAGGCCGACATATTGGATTTCGATATTCAACCATGAGAGCAGAAGAGAGAGTTGATATCATGTATCAAAACATTAAGCATGCATTCTTCCAGCCAGCGGAGAAGGAGATGATTACTTTGCTTCATTTTCATTGCATAACCATATCATGGCATGGAAACCAAGAAGATCAAGGATGTCCAGTTTTATGTGGAGGTAATGGATGTGGTCCAAACTTTAGGAGGGGGAAGAAGGTCAATGTATGATCCTGATGAAATTGAGGAAGAACAACAAGAGAGGGACATGAAAAATAAAATCAATACAAAGTTTCAAGGATTTGTCAAGCGAGTAAGAGAGCTTATATGGAAGCAACCTCATCTAAAATATTTTGAACTAGAGTTTGATATACCATTTAGAGAGCTTGGTTTTCATGGAGATCCTTTCAAATCCTTTTCTTTTATTGTTCCTACAGTAAATAGTTTGGTAGAGTTGGTGGAATTACCTTTCTTAGTAATCACTATTAGTGAGATTGAGATTGTTAACCTTGAGAGAGTATGACTTGGGAAAAAGGCATTTGATATGGCTATTATTTTCAAAGACTTCAAGCAGGATGTACTCCGCATTGACGCCATTCCTCAATCTTCACTTGATGGCATCAAGGGATGGCTGAACTCCATGGATATAAAGTATTATGAAAGCAAAATGAACTTGAACTGGCGGCCAATTTTGAAGAGTATTACTGATGATCCAGATAAATTTATTGAAGATGTTGGTTGGGAATTTTTTAATATGGAAGCTAGTGATTATGAGTCTAATAATTCAAAAGAGTCAGATCAAGGATATGAACCCTCTAATGTAGAAGAGGAATCAAAATTAGATGAGGAAGGTTCAGAAGATGAATCTCTTGTGGAGTCAGAGGAGGACGAAGAAGAAGAAGAAGATTCTGAAGAGGAGGAAGGTAACACATGGGATGAATTAGAAGTCGAAGCCAGAAATGCATATAAGGAAAAAGGAGACGAGTCTCACAGTGAAGAGGAAAGGTGGCAACGAAAGGTAAAAGCTACAGGGAAGTCTCAGGCACCTAATATTAGAGATTCAAGAGGAATTCCTGCCAAGAGGCATAAATTCAAATCAATTGAGTTCATCTACATCCTTCTACTATTTATTCATGCACATAAACGGTCATCTTGTAATCATAAGATTTGAGCTCTATTTACTCATCCTATGCATCAACAAACAACTCAACACAAGAGATGAAAATTGACATATTAACACAACAATATCCAACTAAGTTATTGAAACTCAATTATTGATACCTCATTCTCCATCCAAATTACAAAATCATTCAACTCTTTATTTTGTAACATATTCTTTTCAAATTGCTTTGGATGGTAGCCATATTTCTCCTCCTGTCAAAACATGGCACGTGGACTAGTTAAACTAATTAATATGCAATCATTTAATTTTTCCAATGAAATAAAAAAAATCATTTAACATATTAAATATACTTACAAATGTACAAATCAAGGCCTGTAAACCTTTCTGGCCACTGTGATGCGTGGCATGAAGTTTCTCAAGCCTAGCCTTGGAGGCCTTGTCCTGAAACATATACTAATTCAATTTAACTATGCACAAATAAAATTTAAATATTGTTTAATAGATTTGATATAATCTTATGAGAAAATTCAAATACATGTGTACTCTCCTCACCGGACTTCTTCTGTGCATCAGAATTCTCATATGCTTTTACAAGCTCTCTCCATACTTTCACACTTACATCAATTGGCCTTTTTTTCTACCTTAGCTCAGGAGGGATTTTTTTTTATCTTCTTTGTTTGGTTGCACTGAAATCTCTTGCAGTTTTGAGACATTCGTAGCTTTATCTTCTTTGCAAACCAACTTGTGCCAAAATCAGTCTCCATGTCACAGATAACTATTTTTTCCAGGTGCATGGGTATCTTTGAGAATGGAAAATGTAGATGGTCTCTAAACCATTGAAGGCATGATTCCTTCAACCTATTCACAAACATTTTCCCAACATCCATCATTCAGACCTCCCCTGAAACCACCTCATATTCTATCTTCGTATTATAGCTACCAATGCAAGATTGAAAACATGGTGTGGTGGAAGAAGTCTGTGTCCCAGGAGTGGAAGTCTCTACTCCCTGTCCCACATTCTTAGAGTTTATTGTCACTGATTTCGTCTTGGATCTTTTGCTCAATCCAGGACTAGTTGGTGAATCAATTGATTCCCTTTGACATAATTGATTTGTTTGCAATGTTTGAGGGGCGTTAATAGATTATTTTTCTATGTATCTGGCAAGTGTTGTCCAATCCACATTAACCAATTTGTTCATTGCCTCTACCCCCAATATGGAAGCCAATTCCTCTTTATCTTTGTCAGTCTCATGGCACTATATATATATATATATATATATATATATATATATATATATATATATATTTAAATTATATTTCTTCTTTTAAATTTAGAAATAAAAAACTAAAAAGTAAAATTCAAAGAAATAATGGAAACATTTACAAATCTATAAATTGACAATGAATTATCTCTTTGTGGCCAGAGTTTGTTGCCAATGCTCACTTCCCTCCATTGCTTGACATTTTGAGGTGACCTAGGGAAAATTATTTTCATCTAGTTTGTGGAGGAAAACAAAGTACACACTGTCAGGTATGAAAGTTTTCGTCCAGTTTGTGGTATGAAAGTTTTGTTTTTTGGGAAAATATGTTCGTTGTGTTTGCTTAGTGTTGATAACCTAGGGAAAATATGCTCGCTCAGTTTGCTTAGTGTTGATAACCTTATCATGAAAACTCTTTCATAATGCAATCTTGCACAAATTTTTCATGGCATTGGTGACTATGGTGCAGGTGGGAAAAACCAAGTTGTTTCTGCATTTATTTTTAGAAGTTGCTTAGCAGTGACCAACCCAATTCCCATATTTGCCAAGCAGTTCACTATTTCCTTAATACCCAGGTTAGGTAAAGAATATAGAGGCATCCTCACTTCATGCTATAATATTTTGAGCCAAAGCTCAAATGGGTAGGGTAAATTTTTTTGTTGGTTTCTCAAAGGTTTTGCAATTTATAATGATGGAACAATTTAGAGGTTGTTTGGACTGGTTAGGCCACAAACCAGTAAACAATCATGAATTCAAGCAAGAAAAAAAAATTGTAACCTTACCTATGGTGTCGCAAACTAAATCGAATTTCTCATAAAAATTCAACTTAAAGGTTGACAATTTGCACGAGTTTTATGAGGAGGAGAAGATCAGCAAGACAGCTAGTTTTTTTTATCAAAATTTATAAAAGAAGGTCCAACATGGATTGGAGATTCCTTAGCTTTTTGGTTCTCAGTCCCTTAGGCCGCTTGGTCTCGTGGACATCGTTAAAATCTCTCATTCATTCATTCATCGGTTGTTGGTAGCGCCCTGCTCTCTTCCTTCGCGTGGCGTTTTTCCCTTTTTTGTCATTTGATTTCTTCCTTCATGTGGGAAAGTTTTAAATTTTAAATTTTGATTCATTATTCACGCTTTAGTCAACATTAGTTAATGCCAACTTTAGCGCTAAATTTTGGCCATTAATGTAATCTGTTTGGGACATATAAGGTGGCATCAAGTGCGCCTAATTTAGCGCCTATCATTGTTGTATAGTGACTATTTTCATTGTTGTGTATCACAGGACCCAGAGTGTTAGAAATAATTCCAACTCTTGCCTTGTTTTTATGACCACCGTTGTCCCGTGGCTCTTTCATCAACCCGATGCAGTAGAGCAGTTTTTACCGCGGTCCTGCAAGGTGCTTCATCCTTCTTGGCAGTAGTGCAGTGAAAGCTTATGTGGTAGCACACAAGTCTTCCTTCTGTTCTTAGCAGTGTTGTGGTGACTCTCGCGACTCCTTCATCAGCTCGGTGTGGTAGAGCAGTTTTTACCATAGTCCTGCAAGTTGTTTTTTCCTTCTCGACGATAGTGCAGTGAAAGATTCTATGGCAAAAATTTTATTCACAGAGGAGGCTATGGAGAGAGGACGTGTACAATGTAGAAATACTAAATCACTGAGAGGAAAGTGGGTGGAAATAGATGAGACAATAGAATATGCAGATACAATAGAGGTAAGAAGAGAAAGCAACCTCAACCAAAGGAGGAAGGTGTTTACGAATTCACAAATGCTACAACGTAGAAGATATAAAGTCATTTTTTTGTCCATGAGGCCTCCGAGGTCAAACTTATTGGTTGAAAATGCATAGGAATGGTGATTAAATGTGATTCTATGATCAAGGGAAAAGTTCAAAAATTAGGATAGCCAAAACATGATATCAATATGTCAAATATATGACTAAAGTGAGGTTTTGTGTTGGATAGCATATTCGTTGAAATGGTATAATTGGTGTACTAAGCATTATTTACTGTGTTGTGTATTATAGGGGCAAGACAAGGCCATGACAACAGATCATGTCATATCAAATGAGGACATAACAGATGAAGTTGGACATCAGGTACTCAAATTTTGACTTAACTTAGGAAAAAATGATCTGATGGCATTTTGTGATACATCCATCTTTTTTCACAGGTATTATTGAAATTTATAATGTATTATCCAATCTTGACATAAATTAATGCATGTTGTTGATAATTTTAGATGGAGATTGGAGCAAATGCAAACCCTAAGCGTTCAACTAGCAAAAGAACAAGATATGTATGTGAATGTGGACCTAAAACTATTAAATCATGTAGATGACAATGGGTGGAAGAGGATATGAAAATGGATACTATAGACACAACAAATGATTGCATTGAAGAAGAGGTAGATCAGTTTTATAGTACATGGGATGAATACTTTGAGAAAATTGTTGTTTGTGGATGTTTTGTATGTCGTGGATTGAAACAATTCAAATGAACGATTGTACAAAGACATTACATATATTGTGAGCTTCTAGTCAGTAGTATGCCTCCTACAATCGATTCAAATCCAATAAGAATTATGGTGAGGAATTTTCCAATTTGATATAAATAACATGTATACTTCATTTAAACATTGTTTTATATTATTTAAATAACTATTTTTTTCTTAATGGATACTTGCAAGATAAAGTTCTTGGTTTAAATTTTCCTGAATCACTGACTTCCAGCCTAGAGGGAAATGACCATTTATAAGATGACACATCTAACAAAATATGTGCCTATATACCAGCTCAAAAGATGAGGAATTGACAAAAACAAGTAACATAGCAAGAACTAGTGTGAAGTTGCATAATTTGCTTAAAGGCAAGGGGAAGGTGGACTACATACCTTATGAGAATGAATGTGATGGAGATGATGACTTGCCCCTAAGTTTGAGATCAATTTACAAAGAGACATTTGATCGTCAACTATATTGCGCTTGGCCTAGTGATCAACAACTACATAGAGTGTACGAGGTGTTTCAATTTTGGGGATACAACTACATGATACAACCCTCCAATATTCATGTAGTGAATCTAGGCCTCTTTATAGTCTAAAATGTACATGTGGCATCCAAACATAGAAATAATTTAGAACAAACCATTAGGAGATTAATGTCATATTATGGTCCATCATATTACAGTGGTGAATGGAGAAGGCTGGCAAAATATAAGCCTATCATGTCAGCATATGGTCTAAATTTGAATATGTATATGTAGACATCAAAAATATACAGATTGATATCACACTCTGATCTACTAACATCGTTTCTTCCTAAATCATCCCTCGGTCTAACTATTTAATCAAATTCCCTTATCTGATTAAATTCATCAATATTCGTCTCTTAATTAAATAAATTATTTTTTCTAATTAAGTCACTTTCCCTTGTTAATTAAATCAATTCATCTGATCTAATTATCCTATTTAATTAAATAATCAATTTATTTGATTAAATCTCTAAAGTCTATATGTTAAATTAAATAAATTAAAACCTTATTTGATTTAATCTAACACTATCCCTTTTAATTAAATAAATCAAAATATTTATTTAATTAGCCTCTTATCATATTCCTCTCTTTTTTTATTTAAATTAATCCAAAAATCTAAATCAAATTGTTAAAACAACTAAATATCCCCTTAAATTAATCAAATCCTGATTAATTTAATCCTAATCACTCAAATCCTCTAAATTTTGCAACTTGCACAATTAAATCATTTATTTGATTTAATAATTCCCTATTTACTTTCAAAATGGCATAAAAAAGGGAATATTCTTCTAAGTTTGAAATCTCCCCCCAAATTGACATGTCCTTCCAACAAGGCAATAACTCCATCTTACATGTCCTTTGTCTTGAGCCAAGTGGAATTTATTGCATTTTTCCCTTCCCTCTCACAAGTCATTTCAACAAATTTGAATTTCAAATTTGTGCATTTATTGGCACATTTCTCAAATCTTGCTCAACCTTCATCCTCTCACATGTTGACAAGTGGCATCATATCATTGGTTGAATCTTTATCCCACATTGATCAAATTTGGACATCTCTTCAACTTATCAATCTATAAATAAAGAGCTTATATCCTTATTTCATCATCCACAATTTGAGTAAAGTTACCATGCTCAAATATCTATCAAGTTTCACACCATTGAGTTCTTAGCTAGGTTCTTTTTGCAGATTTTAGCTTGGAGAAATCTTCAACATCATCAAAGTGGATCAAATCTCTTCATCAAATCAACATTGCATCATTGGAGTTGGGAAAGGGCCAATTTTCACATCAAATTGGCACCAATTCCCCCATGGGATCAAGAGTTTGCATTGCTTTCAATAGGATTTAATCTACTTTCTTGTTCTTTCATTATTTTCTTCTCTTCACTCCTATTTTGAGTTTTGTTAATGGATTCCATGGGGAATCCTTGTTTATGCTTGCAATATCTAACTTAGGGTGTTTAATCTCTTTGTTTTGCAGGTATTTGGATTGGGGTTCATAGTATACACATCGTCTCCAATTGGAAAGTGGAAAACAAATGAATAGAGGTCATATTATGTATATAGATGGACGTGCATACAACACAAAAATATTGCAGGATTTATAAATAGTAGTAAGGGAAGGGACCCTAATGTAAGACCGAATTGTCAATTTGTTGAGGTTATAAATGATAAAGATGGAGATATGGAAAGAGAGGTTGATAGATTGATAATGGTTGAGGATATTATGGACCTTACCATTGGAGATGAGTTATTGATTTATTACCCCTTCTTAAAATGCACTCCTGCACGAAAGAAGAGGGAAGAAAAAGGTCTCCCTAAGGATGTTCTTAAGGGCAGAAAACCAAAGAATAATAAATGAGTGTGGACTGATTTTTATAAACTATGTTGTCAAAATTGTGTTTTATAGAAATCATTGTATAAAAAAGGTAGTCTATAAAATAATGTTCCATTATTCAATTGACGTATATATGTTCATACAATTTATATAATGTCTAATATATATATGTCGTTCATGTGCAGGTATTTTTCTATGAAGATATTTTAGACCCAAAATGGATATTTTTCATACATTATGATCCAAGATTAAGGCATGTATTTGACGATGCATTAGTGGATACTAAGAAAAACAATGATGGCCAACAAAATTAGAGAGAGGGATTAGAGAACATTGAAAAAATTGGCATCCATGATGATGTTGAAGATGGTTATGTTTAGGCACAAGAAGACAACAATCTAGAGTTAGATGATGTTATGGAACAAAAAAATATGGATGGTATAGAAAATGATGATCCAAATACATCTGGTAACAATATAGATGGTCTACAGTCAAATTTCAATGATGATGAAGATGATTCAAGTCAAGATGAGGATGATGATAATATTAAATACTTGAAAGAACATATGAACATTGACAATGATACACTAGATGACATTGTAGCGGATAATAATGTTTTGATTAAAGGTAAAAGATGGGTTTTGAAGGGGCCCAAAACCCTTTACAAAAGAGAGCAGCTGATATAAAAAGAAGAAATCATTACACAACAATTAGCCCAGCAACAACAAAAAAGCATCCAAAAGGACAAAAACCAGATAGCAGCCCTACATATTGTTCACGATCTCCACAACTTCCATTTCATTCTCAGCCATCTTGTGCACATTCTCCAAAATATCTGATGCCTCAATAGAAGCACCAACCTGAGCTTTCATTCTATTCCTGGTACGAACCCTCAGCCCACCAGTCTTTACCTCATCAATCAAAATAATACCTATACCCACAACTTTCTCACCTTCACCAGCCATAGTCATCAGCTTACCACCAGCTACAACATCATCCACAAAATTGTTATTCTTTTTCTTTTTCATCATAGGTGAAATAACCTTAGCAAAGAGTGGAATGTCCACACCCACAAAAGCTTCACCCTTTTTCATAAGAACATTCCTAATATCATCAATTTTTTCCTCAAGAGCAGAGAATATGCTCTCCCAATTATTTTTCAAACTAGTAGTCTCCTCAACAATAGTATAAGCAACAGTATTAAGAGACTCCATCACATGATCAATCTGGATTTGGATATAAATGTCCTCATCCTTACTAGCAACACCTCTAATTCTGATATTAGTCCTATTAATCTCATGAAAAAGACATTTAAACAGTTTAAACAAAACATTGGCAGAATCACGGGCTAAACCCAGCACATCAATCTCCTCACTATCAAAATTCTTGATACACTTACCAATAGCCACATCCTCATCATGAGTACAAGGATGATCTCTCTACTCAGAAACATCCTTACCTTTACCAGCAGGAATGGGGGTCTTCAACATCCACATGGAGTAGGCAATTTCCTCAATGACGACCTTCCTTTTTTGCATCCTATCTAAAACCTCTTTACTAGTACCCACCTCCGTAACACCCATGCCCCTTTCCCTACCAAGTTTCGGCAGCACAATCACAACACTAGTAGGAGCCTCTCCAATAACACCACCATCCAAGGTTAAAGGGAAACCCTTCTCCAAAAAAGGGTCCACACTCAACACTTTATGTTTCTGGCTACCATCATCCGCATCCTACACAATTTTGGTCATAGGGGGAGGGGAAGAAGCTTCCCCATAAAGGTCACATTTTTCCTTACCCCTCCTAACAAGAATCTCCTCCATCTCATCACTACAAGTCATGTAGCCAACTTTTTCCCCCAGCTTCTTTTTTCCACTTTTGCCCACAATAGGGGAGATGGGGCCCTCTTCCAAAGAAGCATAAGAATCTGGCACATAGTCAGCATCTCCATCCCTATTTGACTCTAAATCCTCATTCAAAATAAGCTTCCTCCTCTTAGTCTTCTTACCATCCTTTTCATCCCCTGAATTTGTCTCATATCCCTCCCGGGGCTTAACAATTTTATCCTGCAGGGCGGTAGGGGTTTTTTGAACATCATGGGCTTTGTCACACTCATAAATAAGTAGAATCAACCCCACATGCATAACGAGGTTCCTGGGGTTTTCTAAATGCTCCTTAATCCCCAAATCCAATGACATAAGCAAATAATAGGGGAAAGATACCCATTTTTTATGACAGAAATGGTTGAGCAAAAGAAAATGATACATATTGATTGCAGTATACCTTCCTTCTAGAATAACATACCTCATAATTTACTCAGCCACATCATGCCAGAGCGCTTTCAATGAGCTCCGCTGATACCTGCCGCTCTTAGCTGTCTTCAAGTCAGCCGCTTCATCCTTTTTGAAGAAAATGTTCATCGCTACCTACGCTTCTTTCTTATCCCTAAAAACCTTCATACCCTACACGACAAGTAATCTGGGCAATAAATTCTTCATCCATCACAATATCCCTCCCTTTCAGGTTCAAATACCTCTCCTTCCAGCCTTGAACAAATAAATTTGTAACTTGGGGATTATTCCCATGCAACTTTTCCATGTACAGAGTAAGGCCACCCTTCTCAAGGACTTCCCAAACCTCTTTCTTCTGCTTCACAATCTCACAGGACCTCGGCTCAACCTTGTTTCTATCCCCTCCCATGGTGGAAAATTTGACACACAGAGACCCAACACTCAGCCAAAAGCACTTGCAACAAAAGCACGAGCCAACCAAACTAGCCTTGAAGAACCGAAGACTCTCGAAACAAAGGCAAAAAATTCCCAGAATCCATGTGAAGTCAGCCTCCGAACAAAGATGCAATAATGAACCGTAAGCCCTGTAAAAGCCACCACTTCTTATCAAATTTTGAACAACCTTAGTCATGAATATCCACACGAATAAGGACAACTAGCCTTTCATTCGACATAAAATATTAGCACTCATTATTAACACTGGTGGAGGCCTCAAATGGAATTGGGTCATTTAACTCCCGTTCCTTACTCTCACAAACACCATAGTTGGCAAAAAAATCCTCCAGATTATTTCCTTCTCTCAAGACATGGGAAATGTAGACATTATCAAAATAATTGATAATATTAATAGAATCCCTAACCATGGCCTCAATTGTCCAAGAAGGAGGGGAAACATTCTTCAAATTATTAATAACATTCAAGGAGTCACCCTCTAGACAGACCTTCTGATACCCTTTTCTTTGTGCCAACTTGAGACCATGATAGGTAGCAGACAATAATGTTAGTGACCAATACTTCTAAATTTTTAGAATTATTTGCAATCCATGTTTAAAAAAGGATGATTCTTATGGCCTAAACTTTGAAATGATTCAATAATATTATGTTACTTGGAAAATTGAAAGCCTATTTTATTCTCCTAGCAAGCTTTTTTATTTTCCATTATAATTCTAGACCAAACAACATTTGCGGGGATGGCCTTTTACACCAATCTTAATTTGTATGAAGTTCACGAACCTGTTGTCAAGTAGTAAATTCCTTTCGTAGATATGAAAAGTGTGGACAATGGTGGTGCTGAAATTGAAAACCCTGATTCTGATGATATTAATGTTTTATGTCATTTGAGATAAAGAGCACATACAATTTTATATACATATCAAATGAATATTTGAAACTAGTAAACTGAAAATGTAAACACTGTAAGATTTTTTCTTAAACAATAATTCACATACTCACTTACAAAAAAGGGTGAAGCATTTTTTATTCAAACTCTATTTTATTTAATAGACATGATAGTAAAAGAATATTTACAAGTACAAGAATATATACACTGTTTCATAGAAAATAAGGAATGTTTCATAGAATATACAAGTACAAGAATATATCATCATCATCATATCCTTAATTAATACCTATTGCAATATCCTTAAATTGTTCATTCTTTGGTATGAATTGTTGGCAGAAAAAAATAGGATTACTTGGATGCTTCTTCCATTCATTTTGTATCAACATATGTTCATGAAGAAACAAAAGTTAATAAAATATTAATGCACTTAACTCACAATTATTTAAATAAGCAACTTTGTTAACTTTATTATTTTAAAATAGTTTCCATTTTTATGTTGAACATGTAACAAGGCAAAATAAGCTCAAATTTTCAAAAAAATTAGCAGCTCTACCAACATCCACAATAAATGCTTTACTGTATCAGCATATTCATTCACATAAGCACAGTATTGAGGCTCAATAACTAATATTCATTCAAATATAAGAAGAAATAAGTATGGAAAACATAAGAAAAATATAGAATGATAACACAGTCATGGAGAATCTCTAATAATAAGATGTTCTCCATTATATTGCTTCAATTGATATATATTAATAACATAAGTCTTCAAAATAGAAATGATATATGATGATGATAATTTAAAACTGGGCCTTGGTTTCCTATTTATATAGGAAACAACAAGATACAGGCCTTTTACAAAAAGAAACGGCCTTTCATAACTACTTTTACTAACAAATATTTAATTAGCATAATTAAGCAAATAACAAGACTTAAGACATTTTGACATATGGTGCCATTATTCAACATAGAAGACCCGTGATCATTGATCTAGAAAAATCTTCCTCTCCATGATGAACATCCAAATGCTCTCGCTTCAGTGTCTTATTCTTCTGAAACCAAATACTTTTCTTCCCATTGATACACCGTAAAATCTGATGGCCACTTATATTCCTAGATCTTTTGCATGTTTGCAAGATAAGTTTGTCATCGACTATCTGGTAATGCCTTTGTATCATTGAAAAAATTTAGGTATCTCGCATCAAGAACAATCAAACCATCCATGATTTGATTTAGCTTGGGAAGACTGGTATCATCATCCTCTTGTATATGAGTTATAGACTTATGAACAACTTGACTAAATTCTTTCTTCCACTTATCCAAGTCCTCCAAATGATCACCATCTCTCATGATTTCAGGTATATACCATTGTTTGTAGGTATGGAATAAATCCATTCATGTTACAATATTTTTATTAAACCCTTGTACATACTGAAATTCATCAATAATCATCTTCACAGTTTGTTCAATTGGCTTTAATGTTGTGGATGCATCAGGACTTCTTTGTAGAAATTTGCATAACTTAGCCAAAGTGTGGTGAATAGGTTGCCACCTTTTGAACAAAGGATCTAATACAAGCATATGTGTCTTTATTTGATCCATTGCCAACTAAAGTGTTTTATAACTATCATGCACATTCTCCAGTTTATCCATAACTAATTTTATCATGTGCTCAAGAATCTTTTCCATAACTTCAAAAATTTGTCTTTTCACTTCATCATGGGTTTGATTGTTGGCCTTCTTTACATCATCCACTTCCTTCTCTGGAGTTTTTACCTATTCTCCAGAAATATTCTTCACAATATCCATTGGAGCAATAGGAGGCCTGTATAACACCATCTCCTTGCTTTGTGAGGGTCCTGCTCCTCTTAATTGTTCTTTCAATTTGACATTCTCCATGAACAGTTTATTAACTTCATCATTTAGGAACCTTTGTTCCTTTTCATACTCCTTCAATCTGTCTTCTAATCCCTTAAAATTTGCTCGAGTGAACATGGTTGAATGCATGGTCATTGTGGCTGCCTCCAAAGTGGTGGTATCTTGTATTGTCCTTACCATCATTGCCCCTTTCATCCCTTGAATTACATCCAATAATTTTGGCTTCTATGTATTTTTCTATTTGATCCATATGGTCAGGGTTTCAATCTTTGGGTTATACCTAGTTTCACTCACACCTTCATCGGAGTCAAATTCTGCAACTAGCATTGGATCTTCCTGAGCCCGCACTTGATCAAACAAAAACATTTTCTTTAATTCCAAGCCAGGGAAAATGAGCATATTGCTCTTCAAGACCATTTCTCTAGCCTTCTAGGGGCTAATGTCAATGTTTTCAACTCTTAATTCTTGGAAAGTTTGTGCTACCATTTCATTTTTCTCTGATTCTTCAATTCCTACTTCAGTTGATTCCATCCTCTCTTGAAATTATTTTATCTTCATCTTCATCCAGAAATCCTTAAACTCGGGAGTCTTAATGAATTCATCATCTTCTATGAATCTCCTGGCTGCAATTTCCCTTTCATCTTCATGTACCTTTGTACTTGTTTTTTATACATCACCCATCCTTTCGTCATGTTTATGGGCACTGGTCTCAAGGATGGGTTGATCAACTTCAATATCACCTTTCAATGATTGCAGTACTGTAGCCACTTCCTCAATATCACCCACCTCTTTAGTATCCTCATAAGGTACTAACTATTCAATGCTTCTTGTCTTTTGTCTTTTGGGAGGTAACTGCTCCATGGGAGGCTCAGAGGTTCCACTTGGGGTATGCTCTATAGTTGCACCACTATGATGTTCTTAAAGACATGCTTCCTTCTTTTTGTACAAGTCTTCAAATCTACCAATTATCAATTCTATCCTCTTGATGGGGTCCTTTTCCTCAACAAAATATCCTAGGAAATCCTTGGAGCTCCACTTCGTCCTTTCTTAAACCTTCTTCATATATTACCATTTTTTCCTTCTACTAAGTACATCATTATAAGTAATGCAGTTCCTTATGACATCTTCTTCAAAATCCACTTGGTGTGGCACTATCATTTTGGTAAGAAGATTTTGCCTTATGTTGTTCATATGATTTTCATGGTCAAAGGCTCTTTCTTTTCCAGATTTCAATGCATATCTTGTCTTCAAATAATATTGTAACTCCTCTAGTGTGTTTGAGCCTACAGTCCAATCTTCACACTTGGTTTGGTTTGGCAAGAAAATGCCTTTCTTCTGCTTGTGCATTACATCTTTCTCCATCCACATCATTTGCCACATAAATTCAAGAAATGTTAATCTGAGGGGCACAAATTTTGGTAGTATGTGTGGAGCAAGAGGGCATCCATAAACTCTTATTATTGTAACTTTTGGGAGGAAGAACCAATCTCCAAAATTGTGTGTATGACCTTGCTCTGGTCTTAAAGCCAAAGGTCTCACTAGTTACAATATTTTGGTTGACAATCTTGGTATTGCATACCCAAGAACTTGAAGGATTTTTTGTACAAAGTCTTCGTAGAATACAACAAAGCTTGAATTCTTGCACCGACTGTCCCAAATATAGCACCATTTCTAGATAGGTGTGGGATTCCCTTGCTCATCTACGATAGCCAAGTCCATTCTTTTAGTCCATTGGTCCTTATTCTAGTACAATATCAAATGAAACAGTAGGGAATAGTGTTTGAATGTAATCGGTGCTCTATCCTCTATAACTTGGGAGAATTCATCATCTAACGCCTTCTCAAGGTATGAAGCAAAGTCATATTCAATATTATTTTCAAAGTTTTGAATTCTCATGGCCATCATCATTAGGCCTATTGGAATTTTGTCTTGAGCATCTATCCTGAACACTTGGCAGAGAGCTAAATATGTATTCATAAAGTAATATTGAAAATCGGTCACATTAAATGGTTCAGTAGTGGTAGTAGAGATGGGGAATTTTCTGTTACCAATGCCTCTTTTCATATATAGGGGTACCTCATTACTTCTATAAGTCTTTTTTAACCTAGCATAATCCTCTTCACTTTTTTGCAGGTTTATCTTAGTTAGAGCCCGCTTGTTTAAGCCAAAACACTCAATGATGGCTTTTCTGGTTACTTCTACCAGTACTGTGTCGTTTGGAAACCTTACTGTTTTGGTAGCTGAGTGATAGTGTTTGGCTAGCAGTCTGATAAATTCTACATCAACAAACACATTTGGGACAATCAACCTTGCTATATCCAACATCCAAGTGTTTGACACTGGAATCTTCTCATTTCTCTTATTGTAAAAATACCAAAATAGGTCCCATCCAGATTTGGAAATGAAGGAATCCCTACAACTTTGTGTGGTGTCCACGAGAAACTTCTTATTACCCTCTTTAGTAGACCCTGGAAGTATATCTAATATAGACTGATGGAGTGGTCTCTTCTTTACTTTAGGTTCTTCATCTTTAATTTTTGGCTGACTTTCTTTTACTTCTGATTGTTTTCTTTTAGGAGGCATGTTTCAATTTTCTCTACTAGGCTTTAGATGACAAAACCTTGAAATATTTTTTATATTAACAAATCTCTTTCAGAGAGTTTTCGTGTACTTACCCAAGTATTTCACGCTTGCAGGACTTCTTCTCGTATCCTTAGCTCCCTCCATGCTAGTGCACTGCAATTGAGTGAGATATTGGGAAAACTCACTTATCTTCTGATGGCACGGTATTCAATCATATTAGTGTTGTCAATCAGATTGCACCCGAACGCTTGAATAGTTAAATTCAGCAATCTGTTGAAACATGGAATGATCCTCAGGCCTGTGGGTTGCCTAATTTTGAGGATCAATCTCTAGAGAGGGTTGGTTCCCTGATGAAAACCTCGTAAAACTAACTAACTTGGCTTGGAAAGAGATAGAAAGCTTGCTTGAATTAAAATCCTAAAGCTACAGGAAGGTGATTGCACCAAAATTATGTGATTCTATTCGCTATCCTAAACCTATAATCAGCTGCAATAAAGTCCTAAATTTATTTCACAATTCAATTAAGATCATGAAATTCACCAATATTTCACATGTAGGTTTGAAGTTTCAATGTTTGTAAGAGGAAAACTAGATTTTCACAGATACAAATGACTGAAATCTTTGTTAAACACAGCATGCAACCTGAATTATAACATGAAATCTTCTTGTTTTTTAAAGCATCAATGAGACAAAACAAAGGATTCAAGATAAAATCACAGTGTTTAAATCAAATCATTCATATGACAATAAAACTCAAGAAAGTATTGAGAAGGAAACACTATACTGAATATAAACTCTATTACAATGCTTGAAAAATAAAAATGTTGAGTTACAACGCCTCATTGTTGTATGTGTAAGCAGGAAAAAAGAACTCAAATGAAAAAGATAAACTTTTTCAATATATACAATGAGAATGCACTTCAAAGTGCATGAACAAGTAACTGAAAGTCAATTTCAGTGAGAAAATGGCAATTCCAAGGTGAAATCCGAGCAGAAGCAAAAATCCCTAAAAATAAGGTTCAAACTCATGCAAAAATGAGTGAACTCAGTCTCGAACTTGCAATCATAAGGCATGCAACTGATCTGCAACTCAAACTAAACTGGAAATCTCTGAATGTGGGCCAAAACATGCAAAAATCATCCTTGCTTTAATCAATTCGCCCATGGTAACTCAATCCATTCTTGCATGACAAATCATTCAATTGAGTCTGATATGAAACTGAAGTAAAGTAATAACCTAGCTTTACATAACATTCTTTATTTGCATTTTAAGATGAAGAATTAATTAAATGATTTATAATGCATCATTTAATTAATTCATTTACATTATTTAATGCAAATCAGTTTGAAGAATAAAGCTAATTTAGCCAAGCATATTTCTCCATCTCATATGTCATACTTAGATTATATTTTTAAAATATGCAACCTTCACTAAATCATCATTGATCACCATCATTAGCTCATACTTTGCACTCTTTACTAAATAATCACCATCCGACCATGCACATTATACTTGGCATTATTGTTAACTCCTCATAATAATTGACTATCATCAGCAAGAATAAAAGGTCGAACACACTTGGCATATCTTGGTCAATAATTTAATAACTTGCCATAATATTTAGCACAAAGTTCATTATTTGATAAGGCCAACCATACTATTGCTAGGCTCATTGACTTAAAGTCATGACCACGGGAGTAAATAAAACATAATGATTTTTCTTTAAAAAAAAATTCAAAAAGAAAACCATCAAACCATGCCAAAAGAGAGATGAGAACCCTAAAAATCATTATTTTCATTCTTTTGACTTTGGAGAAACTTCACGAAGAAGTTGTCGGCCGCCATGGAATAGGGTTTGAACTCGAACTTGACCTTCCTCCTATCGATTATGATGATTTCTTGAGAGATTCTAAGCTGTAAAGGTAAGATGAAGTTCATGTTCATAGATCTGGATCCATTCAAGCATTTTAATGCATTTTTTAAGCCTTAATGGCGCTGCTGTGCATAATATTCTGATATATCTCTAAATGTGTTATCATATCCCTTTGTGTTAATCTCTGCATCTTACTGGCTCTGGCCGCCATGAGAGCTGGAGTTTGAAGCTCGAACTTGATGATTTCTTCATAATCTCTCCTCAAGCTTGATTGACCCCCTTTCTGAGACAAAGGTAAGCTGGTTTTAATCACTATAATAGCTTTTTTGATTATATTTGTAAGGCAAACGCCATGGGATAGTCTCTGTGTATAACCTTTGGCCGTTTCTATATGCTTTGATTTTTCTTTCCTAGGCCTCGGTCTGTGAAATATGGCCACCATATGTCTCTGACACTGACCCCTTTTGACAGTTCGCCATCACTGGCCACCACTATCTCCATGTTCTCTTGTTGATTTCTACATTCTGAGGCCGACCATGGACTTTTGAAGCTTTTATATTATGTTTTCCTCTTTTTCATGCATTATTTTGAGTTGTTGTTCGAGGGTTCTTAAAGCTTCAGGCCGTGAGTTTCTCTTTACTGCTTTTGGTCATGGCCTAAACAATCTTCATCTGGGTATTCACAATTTATTGCAAACTCAAAGGATTCATCTGAAACTTACATGTCTTAAAAATATTCCAGAAAATCTCATGTGACCTTTGATGGAATATTAACCTTTCATATAAGCTCGAATTTTGGCTTCACAAAACTCTCTTCAGTTGCACATTTGAACAAATAATATTGGTGTAAAAGTTGAAAAAAAAAGTGACAAACTTATGTGATATTGATTAAAACCTTTCCTTTCCTTTCTTGGAGTAAAGCGTTATCACCATTTTCATATTCCACAACTGCTTCTTTTATTTTCTATTATTATGGGTTGTTGGTATGAGATTACCAATCTATTCGTTGACTTTACTCCATGATTGCTCCCATCTGGAAATGCTATTATTATTGTAGATACATCATTTATTCCTAAGAGCACACCTGCTGCTGCAACACTGTTATTGATGCTCTTCATCACACTATCACACTATATTGTTTTTTTCAAGAATTTAATTGCTGCTCCACTAATGACTGTCAATGTCATGTTTTTTCAGAAATATGCATCTGTTACTTGTCACTAAAAATTAATGACTGTCCTTTGAGATTTTGACAATTCAAAACATTTTACTTTTACCAGTTGTATCAGCATTCTTGTTCATGACTGTCCTTTACATTGTGGCTCCATTGTTCCTTATATAATTCTCTTTTCTGTGATATGCTTTTGAAGTTATAACAACATTCCAATGCTTGAATACTTTGTTTCTCTTCAATGCAAAGAGGTCTATACTTCATTTAAATGAAATGTGAAAATGTAGAGCAAAGCTGAACATAATATGAAATTGATGAGTTATTCATACTATTTTTGAATCTCTTTGAAATAAGGCTGCTTGTATGATTATATCCTTTAATTTCAGCAGCTCTCTTAATGACTATTATCAATATTCATGAACTTGCGTATGTAACTTGGGAGTGTATCCTCCTTGATATGCCGAGCTCAACCCTTGTGGGAGCCTGTTTTGCTCCACATATCTAATAAAAATAATCTTGAACATGATGAACCTGTTCCTGCACATTGAAACAAACATGTTAGCAAAATAAAAGAAGCTGAAAGCTTCCATTGAGTTATGTTTTTTCTTGATTGTCAGCCTTTCATCTAGTGAATGCTTGATTTAATGCAAATTACATTCCTGTTGGTAGCGTAGGCATAAGGTAGAATGTAATTCATCATTGCTTAGAGTACACCTCTAATACCATTCCTTTATAATTTTGCAGGTTCATGGAGCGAGGAAATGAGGCTGCAGCAGCTTGGAGACGCGACGACTGAAGACACCAATGAAAGTGATTCATTCTTATAGGCAATGATGAATCGCCTCTCTTCTTTATGCTTACGTTATGTTCAGTAGTGTAGTTTATCTTTAAACTTTGTATTCCTCATTTGATTGTCATAATCAAATTTAGTTACTGTCGCGGCTTGTGCGAGATTCAGTGTTTTTACAAAATGAATAAAAAGCATTATTATGCAAACTCTCAATTTTCTGTTTCATATACTTGCACAATAAAACTGTAATTCAGATGCAAATTGATCTCTATGATGATCAATGAATACTTTAACAGCAAAACATGAAAATTTTTGTACCTATCAATGATGAATTTGATTCAGCTCTACCCATTTGAGCTCGTAGTGAAAAATAGGTAACAATTAGTTTTGGCAACCCTTAATAATTTAATAGCATTTAATTTTGGCAACTAATGTGATTTGTTGTAAATTGTAATGATGTCATGTTTACTACACTATTGCCTTGCTCAAGGATTCTTGCTACGGGGTTGTGGTGTATACCGCTCTACCGCATATGTTGCTCACCTTCTCAGCGATATAGCGATGTATGCTTTTTATCATTACTTGAAGAGTGTTGATGAGACAATCTTATTTGTCTTACTGATATCTCAATGTCTCATCGACATTAGATCTTATGTTCCTCTGATGTTGGTTGTTAGTGTCGATGAGACAAGTTAATATCTCTAGCCAATATACCACTATCTCATCGATATTTTCCTTCGGCGGTATTTCTTTATATATTGGTGTAACTTTGCCATGTCAGGGAGACTTGTGATTATCATTGCGGTATAGTAGTGTTTTTCCCTTCCCTTCTATTGTTTACCGTACTACCACCTTGCTCAAGGCTTCTTGCTGCAAGGTTTCAGTGTATATTTCTCTACCACATATGTTGCTCACCTTCCCGACATTATAACGATGTATACTTTTGATCATTACTTGAAGAGTGTCGATGAGACAATCTTATTTGTCTTACTGATATCTCAATGTCTCATTGACATTACTTCGTTACATCCAAGAGTTGTGTTTCATCGAGCACTTGTAGATATACCTTGTCGATGTGACATAAGTGATTCTCTCCTCAATATGCTTGTATCTTGTTCTCATTTCACTATTTTATATCGTTGATGAGACATATAAATAAGTCTCTTCGACATAGGGGTGTCTAAACCAACGCTAAACCCAAAGCTAAACTCAAAGCTAAAGTAGGAGCTAAAAGCAACGCTACACTCAAAGCTAATATAGGCACTAAAGACAGTGTTACTTTAGGTGATAATTAATGCCTAAATTAGCGCCGACTTGTACTAATTGGCGTAATAAATGCCAAAAATTGCACCATCCCGATAAATAGTGCTAATGTTTTCAAAAAATATATTAAAACAGTGGGTGGAAGCAAAAAATGGAGCAAATCACAGGGATTTGTTGTAGTGATATAAACAATGAAAGAACTCATTGTATAAAAAGAAGATTTAAAATTTAACTAATCAAGTCATGTACAAATTTCATTTTTTTGTAATTCATTATTAGTAAACACATATTTTTCTTTTTCTTTTTATGAAGTTTGATTCCATTTGTGGCCCTCTCTCTCTCTGTGGAGCCAATCAATGTGATTAGAGATATGGGTGGATTTTATTTTTTTGTCCATGCACAATCAATCATATATATGGTCAAATAGATGAGTACAATTGTAATTATTATCTCTATTAATCCCTTACTTTAATTTTCTACTTCTAAGAGATACAATCCTTCAGTTTCTCCTACTTTGTAGACAAGAGATGATGTAAAACCATACTCTCATTTTTTTATAGTTGTTATTGTCATAACATACCCCTTGTCAAATTAAAGGATTCCTGAGTGGAGTTGAAATTGAAAGAGTTGGCTCCTTGATTGGCATTCCATTTGGCGCCAACTGGGTCAAAACTATGGAATTGGGTGAATACCAAAGATGTAGGATTAACACTGCAAGTGTAGATTTGACTTGCGTGTGGGTTTATTCACTAACTGTCTGCTTGTTAAGTTTATTAGAATGAAACTTAGGAAATAAGGATTGATCCAGGTATCATGTTGTTCATTTGCATATTTTAATATTTTTACATTTTTTGTATATTTTGAAAATTTTGGTAGCTTTAGCAAGATTTGGTCTAAAGAATGCACTTCAACACTCCATATGGCTAAAGAAGCATACTAAATATGTCAAAAGCAAGGGCAGCCTTCAAGTAATAGAATCAATAAGGTGCACATCACCACTCCACTTACTCTTGTTCATAAAATCTTGAGAATGTGTGGAAGGAAATCATTCATTGTTCAATTCCATTTTAATGGAAGAGGTCATATAAAATGTCATTAGAATATCTATCCAAGTTCTTTTTGTGAAATGAGTAACCATCATGTAGCCATGCACAACAGGAAACCACATCCTTAACTTCACCCTGAGAATCAAAAGCAGTAATCCAAGTAGGAGCAAATAAGATCAAGAGGATGAAAGAAGTGAACATACCTACATTTAAAAAGGCAGTGGTAGGAGAATAAGAAAATATTACCAAGGAAGGATCATTCCCCAAGTGTATCCTCAACACCATAGAAAAGTTGTCATGATGGTAAGAAGTTGTTCTAGGGAAGCACATTTGCATAGATAGTCTTGAATGTAAAGAATTGCATTCAACATCACAATTATTGTAGCATATGCATAGGCATATCTTAATTCAACAACACAGATACTATTGCATATGCATAGGAAAATCTGAATTCAACATCACAACACTTTCAGTATGCACATATGCAGCTACATTGCACATGGAAATAATTGTAGCATGTATTCACAAAGTTGATTTGTGTATGAAAGCATTTGCATTTGATTAGTAGCTACAAGGATAGTTTATCAACCAAAAGTTTCTTCTCTATTTTACAGGGGCATGATGAAATTGATGATTGGTAAAAGGTAAGATGATTTCACTTATGTTGTATGTTACTATCAATTTTCAAACCAAACAAGAGAGAAGTTGGAATTGAAGTTTGGTATTCACATGAAATCCATTTGGAAGATATTCCCATACTTCTTCATTTGTTAGAAAATGGGTGCCTTGGTTTTTTGCTATTGATTTCAGTTGTTGCGAAAAAGGTCAGGCTAAAGTAACATCCCAAATGGTGTAAACTTACAACTGCAAAAGAAACAGTTGTCAAGCACAAGTAAGATCCAATCAATGCGATTAGAGATAATACATGAAAACAAAGAGTATTGGAAATTATGAAAACATCCAAAAATTGTACAAAGATTCAAAAAATTAACACATCATCCAGAAAGGCATAACCATCTGCATGAATCCAAAGCACTAAAAAATATACATAAAATATATATATTCAATAAATTCATGAACTGCATTTTTACAAAAAATATACAATTATATTCATTTTTTAGTTTATTTGTACAAAGAAGATATCATTACAGATATCTGATAAATAAAATACAATGTTATTTTTCAAAGTATGTACATGTGATATGTATAAGAATTAATGTACAATGAAGATATATTTACTGGTATTTGATGAAGGATATACATTGTTATTCTACAAAGTATGTACATATGAGTTATTAACAAAATTAAGGATATACATTGTTTAGAAAAAGTAAAAATTGTTCAATAATGATGTTGGATGAGCCTTGCTCGTACTGTTCATCATAGTAGATTTCTTCTAAAAAGAGAAAAAGCCACGTACTTTGCTATATTTTTTATGGAATTTTTTTGCAGTAGCTTCCATTTGTTGGACTTCTTCTTCGACAACAACAGTAAGGTACGTTGCTTCTTCAATCTCTTCAATAATCTTTTGTGAATGTTCTAAAATTGATTTAATTAATTTTCCAATTGGTGTTTCAATGTACACATTTGAACCGACAGAATGATCATCTGAAATTACTATTGGACTTGTTACTGAATTTATTGTTTGATTTTGATGACCTTCAATATTATCCATTATCTAAAAAAAAAACAAATGAAATTATTATTCAAAAATATAAAGAAAAATGAGGTAACATTTTTTTTTTTTTGAAAGAAAAGGGGTAAAAACTTTATTGGAAATCAGAAAAAAGCATTACAATAATAACCAAGGGACTGAGCCCCAGAGAACAAAGAAACAACCCCATAGCCCAGAAGCAATATCAACTATCCCCATGAATCCTCCTATCCTCCTCAAAGAATCGATTCACATCCTAACGCAACTCAGGAGTAACCTGATCCCAATCCTCAATCTTCCAACCACTATCATGCTCAGAGGCCCATTTGGCCAAATAGTCAGCAGCACAATTCCACTCCCTCTGGATGTGAACAAAGGAAGCCGCCTCCATCCGAGAACTAACCTGAAGAATTCGTTGAACCATCGAAGCCAACTGCCAATTTATATCAGATATCTTTCGCTCATTCAATAGATGAATCAAGATATGTGAATCAACTTCACATATAACCTTTCGCCAACCCAAAGTAAGGGCCCTCTCAATAGCATAGAGAATCGCCAGACCCTCCATGTAGTTAACAGTCTTCACCCCCTCATGTATAGAGAATAGAAAAATCTTCGACCCGGCGGAGTCCCTGCCAACCCCGCCAATCCCAGTAGGCCCAGGATTTCCCTTAGAAGATCCATCAGTATTGATCTTTAAAAATCCATCTGGAGGAGGTAACCACCTACCAACCTGTTGAACTTTCTTTTTCCCTTGCCTGCAGTTCCAGGAACTAACAAAAGAGGAATGGATTTCCTGAAGACCCAGTTTGTCCACCAACTCAACATCACCTCTCTCTAAGGGGAAAACCACATCACTCTTAGCCACAATTGATTCTTGCACCATTCCTAACATATGCAACCTCACTTGCCGACCCACCAACTGTTGATTACTAAAATTTTGGCAGTTCCACTCCAGCCAAATCTGCCAAAGCAGAAAGGTAGGGCCCACGTACCAAACATCCTGCAAAAAAGGAGCCATAGAAGGAGGTCTGCCCATACTATCCCAAAACTCAACCAACGAGCAAGCATGAATACAAGGAAGCTTCCACACCTCCCACCACCAATGCCAAAGTTGCACAACAAAGGGGCACCAGAAGAACAAATGAGAAGAATCTTCCTCTTCCCTTCCACACAAAACACAAACCAAAGGTCCCTGGAATCCACGTTTACGAATGTTATCCTAGGTCAAGCACCTATTCCATGCCAAAGTCCAAACAAATCAGTTGCATTTTGGCCATGAGAGCTTATTCCACACCCTTTTCCACCAATGAACCTCTGCCCCAGTCAGCTTTTGAGCCAATAACACCTGATAACCAGAAGCAATAGAATAAATCCCCTTAGGATTATGGGTCCAAGCAAGAATATCCTCTTCCAGAAGAGAACTGCAACTCCTATTACAAAGAATCTTATGAAGCTCAACACTTTCTTCCGCAAGACCCAAATCCGACCACTCTGTGGGATCCTTCCATCGAGCCACCTCAAGTGGACCGAAAGAAGAGATCGACTTGAAGTCACTCACCCTAGACCAACCAGCCGTAAGAAATCTCTGGCACAAAGGAATCATATTGGAGAACTAAGAAGTAAGTGGAGGAAAGCCATCCCAAGAATCTGACCAGAAAAGAGCTTCAGTGCCTCATCTGCAAATCCAAAATAAACCTTCCTTGATGAGCTTCGCACCCTTCTGAAGAGTATTCCATATCCCTGAACCTTTCCCCTCAAGAGGGTAATGAGGGAGATCATGTCGATGAATCCATGGGAGATACTTATGGGATAATATCCTAGCCCATAGCTGATCCTGCTCCACACACCATCTCCAGAATAGCTTAGCAGCAACAGCCACTCCAGACAACGCAGACTGTCAAAGACCAAGACCACCAAATTGCATTGGGCTACACACAACATCCCACCTAACTAGGCTCCATTTGGAAGATGAAAGACTTCCAACCCATAAGAACTGCCTTTCAAGAGAATCCAACTCCCTAAGAAAACCCACAAGAGCCACCTGAAGCATACATCTGTAGGTAGGGAGAGCCTGCACCACCGACTTGAGAAGCTGAACCCACCCCGCAAAAGACAACCATCTATGGGTCCAATGATTAACTTTTGCATGGAGCTTATCAATAATATTCTACCAAGAACTCTTGGGAAGTCGACGAACATAAATTGGGATATCCAGATATGTCAAAGGGAGAACCCCTATCTGAAACCTCAAGATATTAGCAATTCTTCTCTGTATAGGGGTCGGTGTATTGAAGAAGAAGATGGGATATTTCTCCTCATTAATCAATTGCCCTAAAGCCACAAGATAAGTGTTTAGCACCTACCTCAAATTAGTAGCTTCTCTAACAGTAGCCATCCCCATCAAGGCAGTATCATCAACAAACTGCAAATGGGATTGCGGAGGCAAATCTCCACCCCATCGCCAACCCTGAATGATGCCAAGCTCCACATTTCTTTTCAACAAACATCCAAGACCTTCCACAAGAAGCAGAAAAAGATACGGAGAAAGAGGATCCCCTTGGCACAAACCCCTAGAAGCGCCAAAAAGTTCAAAGTGATCTCCATTTATCAAAACTGAGAAGGAAACAGATGTGACACAGCTCATGACCCATTAGATCCATTCCTCATCGAAACCAAAAGAAACCAAGATCATCTGCAGGAAAGACCATCTAACCCTGTCATAGGCCTTAACCATATCCAGCTTAACAAACATAGCCTTCTCATGGGAGCTATCCATGGAGTGGATGGTCTCTGTAGCAATGACAACCCCGTCAAGAATTTGTCGACCAGCCACAAATCCACTTTGTTCCTCAAAAATCAGCACTTTAAGCCACTTCTTCAACCTCTCAGCCATTAACTTCGAAATGATTTTATAAACCACATTGGAAAGAGAGATAGGCCTGAACTGAGATAACCTATCAGCCCCTTCACACTTTGGGATGAGAGCAAGGAAGGTGGAATTCAAAGCACGAAGCATTTGTTTATTCCTCTGGGACTCATGGACAACCGCCATAAGATCCAACTTTATGATATCCCAAAATTCTTGAAAAAATTCAATTGAGAAACCATCAGGACTAGGAGCTTTACCCCTCTTCATCTGAAACACAATCCCCTCTAGCTCATCAAGAGAAATCTCTTTCATCATATACTCATTCGCCTCCCTGGAGACCAACTGAGGAATACAAGAGAGAACCTGTGCTTCCTCATTAGAGCCCCCCCGCGAATCCTCCCTGAATAAAGCAGCAAAATACTGAGAAGCCTCAACAAAGACCTCTTAATGTGAGGCAAGTTGATCCCCCCTATCATTCACCAAAATAAAAATGGAAGTACCATGCCTCCTATCCTTCACAGAATTGAAGAAGAAGGCAGAGTTTTTATCACCTTCCTGAAGTCATTCAACCTGGGCCTTTTGCTTCCAATAGATCTCTTCCCCCAATTCAAATTCCTCAACCACTTTCAGAGTCCTAGCCTCCTCCCTCAGAAGATCCTCAGAAGCCCCATTCTCACGAATTGACTGCGTAATATTATTCAACTCCTCCTGAGCAGCAATCTTAGCATGAAAGATATTACCAAAACATCGTTGATTCCACCTTTTAAGCTGATATTTGACAAACTGAAGAAGCTTGGAAAAAGTGTACATTTCTGTACCAAAAGTAGGTCTACCAATCCTCCACCACACAGCCACATGTTCACGAAGAGTAGAATCCCGCAACCACATAAGCTGGAATTTGAAGGAGGGAGAACTAGGCGTCCAAGCAGAGATAATGATAAGCTTAATAGGCCAATGATCAGAACCTCTCTAGTCAAGAATTTTTGATCTAGTAGACCACAAGTCTCCAACCCAATAACAGGAAACCAAGAAATGATCAAGCCTCTCAGCAGCACAACTTTAACCAATTCTCCTATTATTCTAGGTGAAACGACCATTACTGGGCTGAACATCAATAAGATTTAAATCTGAAATGTTATCCCTGAATAATAGAGCAGAAGACTCCAACCTAGCAGTTCCACCTCTTTTCTCAGACAACTCCACTATAGCATTAAAATTGCTAGCCATAACCCACGGATGGAAAGGAGCTAAGCTACGAACAAAACAAAGATGGGACCAAAGAAGTTGTTTACCCTGAAGCTCAACAGGAGCATACACATTAGAGAGGAGAATACACTCACCAGTTTCATAACAAGAGGCAGCCAAAGACATTGAGGATCTAGAGGACATCCACCAAAGAGGGAAAACCTTACGAGGGTTCCAAAAGCAAGCCACCCCACCAGAAGCACCAAGAGTTCCCACACACTGGCATTCACTATATTTCCACAACCTAGGTACCATATCCAACATATTATCCACATATAATTTAGTCTCCTGAAGAAAAAGAACGTCCAAAGAATGATTTCTAACCAAATCACGAACAACTTTTTGTCAAGGGCCACTATTCAAGCCCCTTACATTCCATGATAGAACAATCATTTCTGGGGGCATGAGAAATGTGAATCAAGCGTCTTGACTGACCCTGACTCCACCAAAGTTTCCCCAATTAATTTAATCTTATCCATATCCTTTTTCCTGCCCAACTTGGAAGTCTTGTCACCAACCCCTCTCTTCGGTTCCTTTTGCTAGATACCCAAGCAAGAAGAGGACAAAGAGCTCTTTCCCACTTTTGTACCATCTTTTAGGGGCAATGGGGATCCACCTCCACCACTCTTCGCAACTTCAATAGTAGATTCTTGAATAGCTTGGACAATCAACTGTTGATCTGTATCCATCTGCCCAACACCAACCTCTTGCACAACCTGCATAGCCTCCAAAGGAGGCTCGTCCTGCCCTATACCCAAAGTACCCTGATCCAAGATCAGCAACCCCGGATTCACTTCCTGCTGACTGGGATCATCCAGCACCCCAAACCTATTAAAAGTGTCATCATCTTGCCTCTCCCTCAAGGTCCACTTCTGCCCCCGGTTCCTGTTGCAAGCCTTGACAGGGACATAACCATCCTCCCCGTTACCATCACCATCCTCCTCGTTACCATCACCCGGAATAGGCTCCTTTCCCTTATCAACCTTAGGTGGATTACGAGAGGGCTGAGAAGGTTGGGGTGCCACAGGCTTAGCCCTAGGGCATCTATGCTGCAAGTGACCATATTCATGACAAAGACGGCACCGAAAAGGTAGGGTTTCATAATCTAGTTTTTGCACCCAAGAATAGGATCCAACACTCACTTCAACAGAGTCTGGTAGTGGCTTGCTTAAATCAATTTCTACATAGATACGGCCAAAAGTCATTACCTTTTTAAACTGCGTCTGCTGTGAAGACCCAACAGGTTTACCGAGCATTGAAGCCACCAAATGCAACACATCATCCCGCCAATAGTCAACTGGGAACCACAGCAGCCGAACCCAAACCAGAATCTGACTCAGAAGTGCCTCAGTCGGATTGAAGTCTGCATGCCATGGCTTGATAAACAATCCCACCTGGTTATAAAAATAGGGACCACCCTCAAACACCTTATTCCGATCTGCCATGCAATCAAATGAGACCATAAAATAGTTGTTTGCAAGGAGCCTAATCTCCATTTCCCCCTCCGGCATCCATGTCCGTTGAGCCCAGGATTCCAAAAATTGTAGTGAAACTCTCAAATCCATGAACTTGCAATAAAAGGAGTTCCTCGAATAGTATTCAATATCATATGCCAGCAACTCCATCGGGATAACCAATTTCAGTCTCTCTTTGCATCTTTCCAAGCACCCATTAATCTTCGTTATGCAGGAACCACTAACTGGTCCTAGATCATTCATCTCTGTCTCCTGTGAAAAAAGTGTATTGTCAAAAACGTTCACACCATGCTCCGCAGGCTTCGAACCAAAAGCTGGTCGAAAATCCATTTTGGGGCTAGCCCCAGATGTTTCCCCACATGGCATGGCCAAAAACAAAATCCCCGGCAGGCATGCAAGCTCCCGGGTCACATTTGCAAGAGAAGGTAGAAACCCCAAGGGAAAGAATGAATCCCCTCCACCCAGAAGCCACCCAATTGGCAGCAAAAAGGCCTCCAGAAGAAGACAAGACCCACACAAAACAATGGGAAAAACCAAGGCCCCACGAAATGGCAGGCCAATCACACAGCCCCACAAGACCATGCGCCCACACCATGGACCCATGCGGGCAGAGGAGGAGGCCAGGCGCTAGGAATGGCTGCACAGCAGCACCAAAGGAGAGCCTCGGCGGAAGAAAGGAAGCTCGCGCCCAGCACAGAGGACGCAACTCCCACACAGCAAGTGCCAGAAAAGGAGAGAAAACAAGCAAGTTTGCAAATGTTAATCCCACCACCACAGGCCCCAAATTCAAACCCCCCTCAGCGCAATCAGCTAGCAGAGTCATAGAGAACGAGCTAGGGCACAGACGCCCTAGCTCGACTTGCAGAGCACGCAAATGCCATCCTACTTCATAATCAATGAGGTAACATTATTAGCTAAAGAACAAATTATAATTTTTTTGAGAACACGAATTATTTCATCAATACAAAACCTTGTTCATGACTTCAGCAAAATACAATGTCAAGGCTCATGCATCAAAAACTATTTACTACCAAGTAAACCTTATTCCCTACTTCATAAGTATATATATTTTATTGCTCATTCAAATATCTAATAACACCTCTACTTATTAAGATATCAACCAACAATTAACTAATACAAGCTCTAACAAGAACATAAGCAACTAATACATAAGATATTTCAATACATATGCAAAATGTCGGTGAAATAAAATAAAGAATTTTATGAGTCAAATTAGATTATGATATTATACAACTTGGATGAAGTAATGATTATTGGGCTCAATGAGGATGAAATTGTATTTTTGTTTTGATGAAATGACCTATAATACTAATGCTATATTCTTGGAAATAGGGGCGATTCAAAGGGAAATAATAGTTGGTTTTTTTGAAAAGGTAAAAGCAATTTTCATAGCCATCTTTTTGGTTTATTGATTAGGGGATTTGGTTTTTGTGTTGGGAGTGACATAAGTATCATTGAACAGATTTTACATTGCTGAGAAGAGTTGATTACGTATCTCTATAAATTGCCTTGTACAATATTAGTACTCATCATTAGCTTGGCATGATTTTTCAAAAAATAGAGTTGCAACTGTGTTATATCATTATAGCTATCACTATCTTTTTGAGTTAGGTGAAGTAGTAGTGATAGGAAAGAGTAATATTTTATGTTTTAAGCTCTCTTGTTGTGTATTTGGGTGTTTTGTATTTGAATCCTACACATAGATTAAACTTTGTTTTGAGCAAATAGACCATTCAATTTGTGTTTTCTTTATCATTGCAAGTTGAGTTGGCTTCCTTTGTTTGGATTTTGTTCTATTTGATTAGTACAATTTGCTTATAAATGGATTCATATTTCTACTAGACTAAACTACTTAAGTTGTGAAATTGCCTAGATGAAAACAAAACTCTATTTTTCAGCAATTTTCACATTTGATGCACTCATTAGTTTCCTTCAACAATGAATAAATTGGAATTTTTCCCCTGAACCTTTGACCCTCTAAATGCTACAAATAAATATCTAAATTCCAAAAATTATAGGTCTACAAACAACATAGAAATATAGAGGAAAATATAAATTTTAAACAATAAAAGAATTCATTTTATATAAAGAAGAACTAATCAAATGACATAGAAATTTATGGTATTAAATCAATATGAAAAATTATAATGATATGTACCTTTGTAAGCTTTGTTAAACAATTGTGTCTGATTGCTTGTATGTGTTTATTTTTCTAGCTAAAGAAAAAAAAGCTCCAAATTTCAAAAATAAAATATCAATTTATAACTATTTTACTGGAAAAATGAAAGCAAAACAATGGAAAGTATGATTTTAAAATATAAAGATTTATATCAACTGTAAGACTAACTGTCAATTTCAAGAAATGCCTTTTAGTCCTCATGTAAAAATGGTAAAATACAGATCCCAAACATAATTTAGTAGTAATGCAGAAATGTAGATATCAAAAAATATAGACAACACACATTGGATTGACTGTACATTCAATTTTTTAAACTAAATTAAAATGAAACTAAAAGATTTATACTTAAATAGAACATTTTTTTGGAAATTGACCCTCTGTTATTAAACATTTTATCAAAAAAACTTAAGTTTTGAGAGCTGAGTAGATTTATACTTAAAGTTTGTTTAGCATGTTTGGCAGTCATCATTAGAGGAGACTGTCAAGAGAGTTTTTAAAAGATCACAATCAGATTAAGGTATAAATAAGCCAATCAATATCAACAAAGTTCCACAACAGGTTTGTGATGAAGACATGATTCACAATGAAGAGTTTACTATCATAAACCCAAAGTATTGAACAAGACAGTGTAAATCATGCACTTTGAAAAGAGAGCAATGACAATCAAAGAACATGAATAAAGGACAGTCTTATCATAGGTCCAAACAAGATAGAGATCTTTTGAAATAGTGGTATAATGAAAGATTAAGGATAGTTCTTGAGATGAGCATAGTTTCAAAAAGATTAAGGATAATGAAAGACAATTTGAAGACTAAATACATAAAGAAGGGAAAATCATGACCCTATGAATATGATAAGAACCATAAAGATTCCAATAACTTTCCAATAAAGGATTGTCATGTATGCACTAACCATGATAAGGATCCAATAAAAACCTTTTGGACAGTAAAGTCATCATAAATCAAGTGAAAATCATAGTCAAAACCAAATGAAATATAGTTTGAAGACTATTCAATGGCAAGTAAAAGGCAGAGAATGCAAACCAAGTCAAAGACAATGTTTTTGACAAAAGGAAAGTGGCAAGGATGAACATGTTGTAGTCACAAAGGACAAAGTGGAGAAAGAGCAAAAGGGAGTATACAATACAAGAATTTGTTAGCAATATTACCAAAGCATGACAATACCTCAAAGTGCAATAAAGATGGGTAGTCACTAATGAAAGGAGTGGAAGTCATGAAACTTCTTTAAAGGAACATGGATACGGGTCAGTCCATGTAAAGAGACATACCTATGAGAAAGAAAAACACAGTCATGTGAGTGCCTAAGAATTAGCACATAAGGGAAGTCTAAATCAAGAAGATAGACTAGTATGAAAAAGTAACATTGTTATTGGTGGTATTACTTATCTAGAAGCAGGGCAAACCACTACAGTGCTAGAAGTTGCTTAAGGAAATCAAGACAAGGTTTTCAAAACATGGGCAATCCCTATATTTCATAAGATTGCAAACCTTTTGTTAGTATCAACATAACCCTTATGAGTCGAATGCCAAGTCATTCCCAAGAAGATGGCTAGACTGACTTTAAAATCATGAACCAAGATAGTCACATACATACCATGACTCGGCAAAGACAACATTGAGGTAGGAAACAAATATCAAGAAGAACAAAAATGACAATCTTAAAGTCATTTAAGGAAAATTCAAAAGGTAAAGACCTATGATAGTGAAAAGTTCAAGTGTAAAAGGCCAATTCCAACACTTCAAAAGGCAGATTTTTCATAACATTGTTTGCTAATTCACTGTCTATAGAAGGTAAGAATTTAAAATAATGGTGACAATTAGAACTCTTTAGAAGGCATATTTTTCATAACATTGGCTGCTAATTCACTATCTACAGTGTTGTGATGGGACCAAACTCACTGATACAATGCATGCAGAAGAAAAATAAGTCGTTAGTTCCAAGTACAAACATAATAGAAGTTAAGACTTTAAAATAATGGTAAGACTTTAAACTAAGTCGTTTGTAGTAATGCAAAAATGTAGATCTCAAAAAATAACATAGTAATACCATCAGAATCGCCTACAGTTCATCTTTCCATTGATAAAACTTAGCTTCTTATTAGATTTTTCTAAAATGAAAGATAGAAAGAAATTATACTAACATCCACAAATGATCAAGATAAGGTCGATGGGTAGTTTTCGAAATAAATACATTGCATGATGAAGGAAACTTCAAAAGGTAAAGACCTGTGATAGTGAGCTTTCTTGAAATAAAGAGAACTTGATCATGAGGAATGAACGAAGATGAGTCATATGAAGATGAAGGATATATAAAGGCTTGAAATCATGCATCAGTTGGTCCTACGCCAGTCTTGAGAAGATGACTATCTTCAAACACTTAGTTATCTTAAAGGAAATTGAACGAGGGATGCACCATTAGTCAGAAAACAAACAATGCAAACAATGCATTTGTTATAGAAAATAAAACTCTGTAAATCTACAGGAACTATCAAACTAAAATTTTAAAGGCAAGAAGGAAACAATTACTTTCTGAAAGGAAATTGAAGGAGGTATGCAACATCAGTCAAAAAACAAACAATGCAAACAATGCATTTGTTAAAGAAAATACAACTCTGTAAATCTGCTAGTGAAAGAAAGGTTACCGGATTTCACAACAAGAGTACATTTTGCATGTAATTGCTAAGAGTTATTGTATGCACAATAATGGCTCCATTTATAGGGAAATTGTGGAAGTGGCGGGTTTGAAATTTATTGAATTCCCATTCTTTTTGCAACAGTCATCCATGTCCATGTCTGTTGTTGAACATGGTAATACGTGATTGCCTGTATTCACGGCATAAACAACCACAAAGACCATTTTTTTAGCTTAATTTTGTTCCTTATCTATTATTTGTGGAATAACCAACCACGTAGACCATGTTCTTTGCTTTATTCCATTCATTATCTATTATATACATTATGAACAACCAAGATTTTCGTTGCAGCCGAGATTTAATCACAAGTTTTTATATAAACAGATGTATGTGATTGTAGTGGTATGCCTCTCGACGTAACAATCATTTTTTAATTAATATGTATTGAATAAAATACAAATTATATTTTATATAAGTATATTTATTATTGTATAGAATATTATATATTATATTCTATAATAACAATTACTAAATAAAAATTTAAAAAATTATAATTATTAATTAATTTTATTTTTTTTTATACAAATTAAACTAACATATAAATATTATACAATATACAATATATAATATATATTTTGTACAATACAAATTAGATTATATATAAAATAAATATATTTAATATTATAATATTATATAGTAGAAATTAAATTAAATTATACATAATCTAAAATTATTATACTTACTAATTACTATACTTTTTATGGTATAAATTAAATTAACATACCAATATAATACAATATATAATTAATATATAATATATATCTAACATAATACAATTTACATCATATAATATATGTATATTTAGTATTATATATATATATATTATAGTATTATAATTATATATTATATTATATGATAGAAAGATTAAATACAAATATAAAATTAGTATTCTTATTGTTTATTGTATTATTTATATTTATGTTATTTATTATATTATACAATATTCATATAATATATTATAATATTTATATTTATATTATACATTATATTATATACTATATACATAATGTTATATATTATATTAATTATTACTTGTATTTAATATAGTATAATATAATCCTTGTATAATTATATTATATTCAATTTGATAATTCATATGAAATATTATTTAAACCTTATTAATATTACATAATAATTTAAAACTAATATGTTATACAAATGTTATTTAATATTGAAAGTACATAAATAATAATTCTACACTTAATTGTTATATATAACAGATGTTATTTGAGATTTTTAAAAACTAACCTTCCTTTGTTGTCCTTTGTTGTGTGGTGATTTTTTTTTATTGAAATTTCAATTAATAATTACATATTTGCTTAGACGTAATGATTATTTTAAAATATAGTACATTTTCTAATATAAAATCTTAAATATACTTTCAAAAAGGATATCATATTAATTTAATTTATAAGATATAAAATATATATTGTATTTTGTATCTTTTATAATAGAAACGATTAGTGTATAATATTTTTTAAATTAGTACACATTAAATTATTTATAATATAATTATATTTAGTATTATATAATATTTGATAAAATATAAATTGTATTATTAATATACATTATATTTATATGTTGTAAATTATTAAATTCATTTTAAAAATAATATTTTAGTTTTATTTATTTTTATATATTAAATAGAAGGAAGAAAGAGATTGAGAGAAATAAGAAAGAGGAAGAGAGATATTGAGAGAATTAAAAAAATAGATATGGAGAGGGAGACACTAAGATATAATGAGGTCAAGATGACTAGATAGAGATATTGAGAGGATAATTGATATCTCTCCCTATCCCTCTTTATCTCTCTATATATCCCTCTATCTATATCACTCTCTCCCCCCCTCTTTGTCTATTGAGTTATCTCTCCCTCTCTCCCCCTTTATCTCTCTTATTCACTCCATCTCTCCTACTCTATATCTCTATCTATATTTCTCTCTCTATCTCCCTCTCACTCCTCTCTATATCTTTTTAGCCATATCTTTCTCTATGTCTATCTCTCTATATCTTTCCCTATATGTCTATCTCTTTCCCTCTCCCTCTCTCTCTCTATATCACCCTCTATCTATATCTCTATCTCCCTCTTCTCCATCTTTATATATTGAGCTATCTCCTCTCCCCACCCTCTCTCTCTCTCTCTATGTATCTCTCTCCCTCTCTCCCCCTCTCATCTCTCTCTCCAACCTCTGCGTATCTCTCTCTCTCTCTCCCTTGACCTATATCTCTCCCTCTTCTCTTTCCCTCCTTTATGTATCTCTCCCTTTCTCTTCCCGCTCTTTGTATATCTCCCCTCTCTCTATCTCTCTACATCTCTCCCTCCCTTGCTCCCTTCCTATCCCCCTATCTATCTCTTTATCTCTCTAACTCTCTCTCTCTCTTTCTCATCCCATATATCTTATCTCTCTCATTCCCTCTCCATATATCTATCTCTCCCTCTCTCAATCTTCCCCTATTTCTCTTTCTCTCCATCTCTATTTTTCTATTTCTACTCTCTATTTGTCTATCTCTCAATCTCTCTCTCCCTATCCTCCTCTTTCTATATCTCCTTATATATCTCTATCTCACCATCCCTATCTCTCTATCTCTCCCTCTCCCTCTCCCTCTTCCTCCATATCTCTATATCTCCCTCTCTGTCTCCATATCTTTCCCTCTACCTCTATTTATCTCTCTATTACTCTATCTCAACATCCATATCTCTTTATCTCTCCCTCTCCCTCTCCCTCTTCCTCCATATCTCACTATCTCTTCCTCTCCATCTCTCCCTCTCTATCTCTGTATCTTTCTCTCTACCTCTATTTATCTCTCAATTTGTTTGTCTCCCTCTTCCTCTCTCATTCTCACCACCTAGATATCTCTCTCTATATCTATCTCCCCCTCTTCCTCTCTCATTCTCACCACCTATATATCTCTCTCTATCTCTATCTCCTCCTCTTCCTCTCTATCTCTCTATGCCTTCCTATCTCTCTCTATCGTTATCTCTCAATCTACCTCTCTTTATCTCTCCCTCTATCTCTAAACATGTCTCCAAAGATCTCCATCTCTCTCTCTTCCTCTCCCTCTTCCTCTTCCTAGACATCTATATCTCTCCATTTTTTTTGTCCATCTCTCTCTATCTTGATTGAGACCTTTGTTGAACGAACATCATCATTTTCTAAATGACCTACCAATTGACCTCATGTACTCTCTCTCTCCATATCCCCCTCTTCCTCTATATCTCTCCCTCTCTATCTTCCTATCTCTCTCTATCTTTATCTCTCCATGTACCTCTATCTCTCTATCCATTTTTCTAACTCTTCCTCTCTCATTCAATATTAATCTCTACCTCTATCTTCCTCTCTCCCCTCTATCTCTAAACATGTCTCCCAAGATCTCTATCCCTCTCTCCCTCTCCCTCTCCCTCTTCCTCTTCCTATACATATATATCTATATCTCTTTGCCACTCTATCTATATCTCTCCATATTTTTTCTTCCATCTCCCTCTTCCTAGACCTCTATATCTATATCTCTTTGCCACTCTATCTATGTCTCTCCATATTTTTTCTTCCCTCTCTCTCTCTATATCTTGATTGAGACCTTTGTTGAACAATCATCATCATATGCAAAATAAAGACCAATTTTTTTCCTAATTGACCTTCCACACCTCTTCGGCATACCCATTGCACACCAAGGTGCAATTGCTAGTTTAATAATGTTGAAATTACAATTAAATTTAAAAACCAAATGATGGTGATATGTTTTTTTTGTTATTGGTTTGATTCTTATCTCAACAGCTGCTAGCCAAAATAAGCTAAGCCTGCATGGGGACATGCCCTTATTGTTTCTAGATTTTTCCTATGTTTTTCTTTTGTTTTTAAGACTACATTTGCATGGATTTTAAACCAATTTTTAATATAATATCTTTTTGAAAAAATTATACACTTATTATAGATGGTATTATTTCATTAGAAATTAATACTATAAGAAATTAAAGTATTAATTTAGATTTTTATTAAAATTAAATTAAGATATAGATAATTATTATTGTGTTTATTGAGATTATTTGTTGTGGTTCAAAGTGAAGATATTGGATTTACATCGTAAAAGTGTGTTTATTGAATCAATTTTTTGTGGCTCAAAGTAAAATTGTTTGATTCACATTTTAAATGTAAACAAACACTTTTATTGATATAATTTTAATCTCGCATTCCTTGCTTCTATAGTTGTTAGAAGAGTTTTTCACACCTTTTTGTTTTCAATTAATTTGAACTTAAGGAATGCCCTTAGCCTTGCCTTGTTACAATCATGTTAATTACCCGAGGTTAATTTTGCATTCTTCACCTTTGTGCATGTTGAGTTAAACCTTTTTGTTGGTATCATAAAGATTAAAGATACTTAAGAAAAAGTATCAAATGTTTAATGTAATGTAGTAACTCGCTTTGAGTTCAAAGGTACTTGAGTGGTTCCTAATTGGTGTGTATGATTTTTCACTCTGCTAGCAAGAAATGCTTCCACTCAAATGTAAAATGCAGGTAATGTTCATCATAGTGTTCTATCATATAATTTAATGATAGTTTTGGATCTTTACATGCTTGTGCTTGATTTTCATTGGTGTCTTAGGATGTGCCCTTAATACACTATTTTAGGTGCTCAATTGTAAATATTAGGGTGTATATAGACAAGTAATTGTAAACAAAATTGCAAGGATCAATTTAAAGATGTAGGAAAAGGATTTTGAATTAAGAAGACGCAATCATGACACGAATCTAATCAAGAGAAATATTTGCATCTAGAGTCTAATCCATGGTCTAATAATGTTAAAATGGAAATTGATTTGATTCGTTAGGGACTGAGATAAGTTGTTAGAGGGTTACTTTTGGGATTCTATTAGATTGTGCCTGAATTAACCTAAATTGAATACTTCAAATATGTATTTATGACATGGATAGAGTAAATGTAAAGTAAAAGGTAGAATGGTAAGGTATGCACTTCTCTTCTCTACAATATCATATCTTGAAATAAAAAATAAAAGAAATTAGAAATATACCTTATGTGATTGCACCACAAGTGAAAGTTTAGCAAGCTTTAAAGAACATTATTTTAGAGGTAAGGATGTAAACTACGTGAAAACACTGAGTCATGGGAAGAGTTATTTTTTAAACATTGAGAGCCACATATAGAGAATATCTCAATGTATAGAACCGGCATCTAATATTGTAGAGATGAAAAGTGCACACTTAGTACTTTTTTGTTTTATGTTGCACTCAATTTAGCATTCTCTTTTTATAGACATTAAACTTGACCTTTTTATATCATTTTAAGCTCCTATATGCTCTCTAACCTATGTTGTGTGCCCATTATTGAATGCAATTCACTTTTATATTTCCTTGTACCCTATTCTCACTTGTTCACCTTTCCCAGACACAATGTGTGCTCTTATCCTCTTATATAGGACTACATGTGGTAGTGTCCCCAACATTTTAAATTTTATTTTTCCACCTAAATGCCTTCCCTCTCACATAACCCTTACCTTAACTTGTCTCTAATGACTAAAAATGGCTAGAAATAGCATGTATGTGCATAAAGAACTTTTTGAGAGAAAAAAGGATTCATAAGACAATGAGAAGGAGCACTTGGACATCCAACCACACACCCTTTAGGAAAACTTCCATGAACACCTAAAATATACAACCACCTCCATTATAGCTTCATTTTTGTTACACAAAGCACCATTTTACACCAACATTTATGTTCACACACCCAATGCTTTAAAAGCAATTTTTTGAATTATCCTTGCAATTTAATCAAGGTATATTATTAGATCTTAGAAATAGCCGAGGCCCCTTTTAAGGTATAGGTTGCAAATTTGGCTCTTAAAAGACATAAAGGACACCAACATGCATAAATGACACTACCAAAACTTAGAGTACAATATTGTGTTCAAAGGACATGAACATGATTGTAGAGAACTACTAACTATTGCAAAGAGTAAAATTTGTAACATGATTTTAGTAGTATATGACCTCCTTCTGAACATATTCCAAATTGTTACATCTACTTTAAACTCCAAATCAAATATGATCCTATTTTCCCATTCCTTTTATATGCTTCTACTTAATTTAACATGTTTAATCTCAACTTCCATAGTTTTCTATTATTTAAAATCTAAAACAAAATGTTCTAGTGATTCCTTGATATTTTAAATTATAGTTTAGATAGAAATATATAATTACATTTTGATTAGAAAAAGATACACCATAAAATTAGTTAAACCTCTATTTGTAATCTAGAATTGCAAATGAAGTAAAAATTAAACAAATAATCTCCCAATTTAACATGTTTGCTTCACAATCATCCACACCAATTGCAAACCCCTATTATATTTTAGAGGTGAAAAAACTCAACCCCACATAAAAAAAAAACCATGAAGTAGTAATTTAGCAATTGAGCTTTCTTTGTGATGGAAATAGACCTTTATAAAGCCAAATCCTTCCATATCCTCATCTTTTATAAAGGGTCTTATACATTATTGTAGTATGCTTCCAAGTTTTCAGACATTAAAGAGTACCCTTGTCAAAAATAACATGAAAAATATAATTTTTGAAAATTTAAAGGGTGTAAGACGACCGTGGATAAAGAAAAGTTACAATGTAGCAAGTGATTGTGATGTGATAAAAGGCATAAAACCTTGATAAATATATTTAGAAACTATATCTTGTAGGTAAAAAATTTGTGATACCAAATGATACAAGCAATGAGGTGAAAACTTTTCAATTCATTTTGAGTTGCATTAAAGCTAATATTTTAAATAATAAAGATTATAATATTATAAAATTTATTAGAGATAAAATCCATCAAAGTATAAAGGAATAAGTGAGACATATACAAAGAGGTTTATTTTATCATAATATTTATCAAAATTGGAGTGGATGAAAATTATCACAGCAGATCGAAAGAAAATGGGTATATTCATATTTTGATTATTGCTTGAATTTAATCTTGTGTAGTAAAGAACACTTTCAAAACAAGAGTTGTTCGTGCTTGGCAAAATAGGTTTTGCTACTAATCCTCTCCCCTTACAAATAGAAGAGTTGGTTGAGAGAAAAAATCCAAAGAAGATACTCACTTTTAACTAATGGGTGAAATTAAAGATTTTTAATGAAAATAATTTAATTTTTTAATTTTTTTATTTTAGATAGGAATTGAGATGATATTTAAAATTTGTTAGCTTCTTATTCAAGTGTTGAGAATGGTTATTGGATATAAACGTTGAATGGGTTTTTGTTTGTGATCATATAAATAAACTAATGGAAGAAACTATACAACCCAATTATTCTATAACAACGACTCTTATAACTCTAACTAATTTTGGGACATTGCATGTAACTTTCTAACCATTGATTCATGGACTCCATATTAATAGTTATTTTCTTACTCTATTCTTAAAATGAATTTGTTTAACTTATCATTAATGTTTAACTAGACTTTAATAAACACAGATAAAGGATAAAGGGATTTAATTTATTTAGTAAGTGATACATTAGATGTTAGTTGTGATATATTATTTGAGGTAGAAATTAATGATAATATTGTTTCATAATCACAACATAGATTATGTCAAATGTAAATTACTTAATTTGAAATTGTGTTTTATTATATAGTATTGATATGGTTATGGTAGTGACATATTATTTATTCATATGATGTTTATTAAGATCCTATCATATAAATCAAGTTTACTTTATTTATTTTTTATAATAAACCTATAAATCAAGAAAGAAAATTTAAAAGAACAATCTATACAAAGAGAGACAATCACAGCCTGATGGAAAATAAATATACCAAAACCATCCAATCATGTGGAACTTGGGAAAACATTAGATAATTGCAGAGCCAAAGGTAGTAAAGAACACTTGATCACCCTCAAACCAAGTTCAAAAATAGATCTCTTATGCAAAGAATGCAACCTACCCAAGGAAAATTCTCCTTCCAAATATCCTTTGATTTTTTGATAGAATTAAGCAAATAAATACCCTTGTTAGCAGCCCAATTAGCCATTGAATTGGCTTCACTCCTAACATGTTGAAAATAAAACTCATCCAATAAAGAAAAGAGATCCTTAATGCCCTGGATAATATTATTTAAAATCCAAAACTCACGCGTTCCACCCTACAAAATACCAATGATAGTTGTAATGCCCCGCCATGGAACCCATAGAACATTTGCTCAAAAGATGAGATAATTTTTTTAAGTACAAGTTATAACACTTATGAAACATTAGTGCAACTAGGCACATTAGGTCAATACATGATGTCTCGTCGTAACGTGATGTTGCACAAGCAAAATTCTAATACCCTACAACACCCCTAACCTATTAGGAATATTGGGTACACTAACAAGACTAACCATGAAGGATTTCAACCTTCTCAAGTCTTCACAAGAGTAGGTAGACAATCTCCCTAACCTTAGGCTTGGCAACCATGCAACTTCAAAAGAATGCACACAAAACGATGCAAGAGCTAACACAAGTCCTCAACGATGACACTTAAGGACTAGCTCAAGGTACCACTAGACCCTCGAGACCATTGAATAACTTTTATTTACATGGTTTTCACATATGAGGCCCCAAAACCTAGAGGAAAGATCAAGTTCTAAGATAGACGTAATTTGACTAGGTTTAAAGGTTGAGACAACTAAAATGGACAAAACGAGAAAGATACAAGGTGGAAAAAATACTTGTCAATGGCATTGGGATAGGAAAACCACTAGCTAGTTGTGGTAGAGAGGGTTAAAATTCTATTTTTGCATAGGGAACAAGGTCGCCCAAGTACAGGACAAGGCTGTTCTAACATTAAACCAAAATTTTGAGTTTTAGGCCTACAAAACTAGGTTGCACCATTGATGACCAGGTCGCATCACTATGCAACCAAGCCGCCCCACTAGGTACAAGGCCATCCAAGTATACTTAGTTGAATTTTGGGCACTCCAAGTAAATTTTGGGCATGAGACAGGGTCACCTAGGTACAATACCAAGTTTCCCAGCTATGAAATAAAGTATTTAAGTTCATTTTAAATACCAATTGAAAGATTCCTAAGATCATTTTATCCTTTACATAGTAAAATAATGAAAAATATAAATTAATCGTGCTCAATTACAACACCGAAACACATAATCAGACCAATACTCTTTTCCATTATCAAATTACATCTCGTCTCAATGAGAGGCCCATTATCATCAATATTACAATTTTCATGAAAGGAAAGTATCTAATTGCATGAATTAAACTTAGTAAAATATGGTACCATGATACCTCTCAATCCTCGAACCTTTGGTCCCCAACAATGGTTCCATGCCACCTGACCATGTGATACCCGTAGGCTCACCCCACTATGCTAGGAGATAGTCATAAGGCCCAATCACACACACACACACAATAAACAAGGGGAGAAGGGTATACACTCACATAAGACATGAAGAAAACATTGAATAAAATAATGCAATGAAGTCAAAACCAAACATGAAATAAATCACACATTCTCTTTAGGTGCTACTCTATTACTAAATATTAGAGTGCAAGAGAGGGAATGCCATCGTGAATACTCACGTGGGGTTTAACGCAAAATCGAGTACCCTCTTGTACAAATGAGGATAGTTGACCTTAAAATTCTTATGCTCCCTAAGTGACTTGTCTTCCTCAATCATCCTTAGCCTATACGAGCACTCAAGGCATGAGAGGGATATCCATTATCTTAATTAGTTTGTTACCCATTTTTCATTAGTTATCACTTATTAAGAAAACTATTCACACTATGATCACCTACATGCCACTTTGTGCTAGGTTCATGTTGGGAGCCACTCCCACAACTCTCTCTAATACTTAAACCCTAAGCTCATCACACTCTCCAATGAGTGTGGCATGAAAACCTATACAAAATTTCCAAGTTTATCCAATTTTCACGACATTTTTCTACAACACATATTTCCATATTCCATGAAGTATACCTTTGTCCAAACATTATAAAACATCCAATTTCATTGAAAACTTTCAAATTTTCTTAATATTTATACAAGCCAAAAACCAAAAAAATCCCAAATACTCCATTAAAATTTCACCAAAGTTTTAATTTCCAACATTCAAAAATATAAAGATACCCTTTGGTAAAAAAAACCTAACACCTTTTTAAACTATAAAACATTCATTTTGCACAATGCTTGAAAAAATGGGTATTATAACCTCGTATTTTGAAAAAATCTCAAAAATAATTGAAGCCAAATAATTAAGCATGCTAAATTATGAATTGACATATATGTTGGGAGGATTCTACACTCCCCTAAATCTATTCCTATATACAAACTTGAAAGATCATTAAATTAATAGAAACAAGCAAAATACCTCAATCCTTTTCAAAATTTGAAATGAAAAGAATGTCATGTGTGCGCTAAATGAGAGCCCACAAGAACTAGTAAACACACTCTCCTATTGATTCCTAACCCAATGAATCCCAACTCATCGAATTCCTCCTCCAATTACACTCGCAATCAACAAAATACAATTTTTTCCAAAAGAGGGTTTTTTTCACACAAATAAAACATAACATAAAAATGAAATGCTTGTCCCCATTTACCCTTTTTCAAAACCTAACTAAAACTAATATAATTTTTCATTTTTCATTTCTTAATTTGAAACTCCCTCAAATTCCCCCAAATCCAAATAATTAATTAAATCCATTTACAAATATCATTTAGCATGCAAATTCACCATTAAATTCATATAAGCATAAAATTTGAACTAAATTTATAGAAATCAAAAATTAAATAAAACAACACACACACTTTCATTGGACCTCCACAAGAAGGGTACAATATCCAAAATCATACCAAAGACAGTATCTGGTCAAAATGGATAGGATAATGGGAAGAGACACTTGAATCAAGTACAATGGGTAAGGTTAACATTTATGACCAATGTGACGTCTCCCATATAACCACCATTAGCCCGAATAACTCGAACCTATGAAGCCAAGTGGAAAAATTCCCTATACCTATATCCACTCAATGCACGTCAAGTGTACCTATGCTTATACATAATAGCCGAAACACATATAGTTCCCAAATGGGGTATACATTGCAAGGTAGTTTAGAATATCATTCTAAAGGAGGCTTGCTCCAATATCAAGCCTAATGTTTCCTTCTTCAACGTATTTGGTAGTGATAATTTAGCATTCGTATCAAATAATTAGAAAAAGGTAATGGAGAAAAAGATTTACCTATACATCTTTATTGATCAAATTGTGTGGATGTGAAGGCTTATTGGTTATTTGATCGAGCCACTAGAGATGTCTACTTTTTCATAGATGCCCATTTTGATGAGTCTTTCACATAGATGGGTCCTACATCTACTTCTTCTTTCTCACTACCTACTCCACCTTCTTCATCTCATGAGAATACATATGCACTTGAGGATACTTTAGATGATGGTTATGTTCCACCACCTTTGCCACCTATACTACCACCTCCACCTCTCACCACTCATTTTTTACCTAGATGGGGCCACAATACTATTGAGAAGGTTGGATCCTTGGTGATCTTATGTGTTCTTTCCACACTCACTTGCAAACTTATGCCACTAATATATTAAGTCACATTATATCTATTGATCTAGGTCAAGTTTTTTAGAGGATTTTGATATTCTAGAGTGGTGTTGTACTATGGAAAAGGATTATTCTTCTTTGAAGAAGAATTACAAATGGTATTTTGTTTCTCTTCCTAACAGAAGAAAGATGGTTCAATGCAAGTGGGTGTATCTCACCAAGTATGCAATTGATGGTTATATTGAAAGGTATAAGGGTTTTTCACAAGTTCAAGGTATTGAGTACTCTAAAAAAAAATCTATAGCCAAGATGGATTTTGTATGCCTTGTACTTTCTATTGCATCTCATAGAAGACCAATTTTTTAAATGGATGTGAAAAGTGCTTTCTTACATGGTGATATTCATGAGATGTACATGGAGTAGCCTCCCATATTTGTGCAAGACTCTTCACTTGTTGATAGACTTGGCTGTTCATTATATGGTATCAAATAAGCCCCTCAAACTTGGTATGAGAAGATTGATGGTTTCTTACATTTAATTTAAACTTTTCCACTTAGATCGCATAGTGTATATTCAAAGACATAGAGACAAGATTTTGATACTAGTCATGTATGTAGAGTATTTAATTCTCACTAGTAGCTTCCCATTCATGCTTTGGGATATTCATCACACTTGGATGGAGCACTATGAGATGACCAATTTTAGGCTTTTGCATTATCTTATTGGTCTTTAGGGTTCTAGAATCTACTAAGGGGATCTCCATACATCAACAAAAGTATGCCATTGAGTTGCTTCATTAGTTTAGCATGGATAATTGTAATCTTACTCCTACACCATTTCAATTTGGTCACTTTGACTACCACTTGCATTGCACCTAGCATTGATGTTACTTTGTATAAATAGTTAGCAATATTTTTTTATTTGACACACACTTGTCCTAGTATCACCTTCATTGTTGGGCTTATCTCTTGCTTTTTTTATTATCCTTGTGAGAGTCATTAGAAAGCATTCAAATGTATTTTGAGGTATCTTTGGGCCACCAGACATTTCAACATTTAGGGCACACTAGGAGCTTGACAAATAGTAGGCTTTACTAATTTAGATTGGATAGGTAATGTTGACTCTCCAAAGTTCACTTTTGGGTTTATTTTTTGCCTTAGTTATGGTCCAGTCATATGGTCTTGCAAGAAGAAAATTGCTAGTACAATATCATCTAGTGAGGATGATATCAAGGTGCGGTACTTGCTAGCCATGAGGTTCTATGGCTTTGCCTACTTGTGATAAAGTTTGGTCTACCACTTGATCATCTTACTATATTGGTGTGATAACCAAAGCGTCATACACATTTCACTCAACCTAGTGGAGCATCAAAGGGTGAAGCACATCAAGATCCGCATGTATTTCATTCAATAACTTATCCATGATGGTGTTCTCTCCTTAGAGTATTTGTCTACTTAGGAACAAGTCATTGTCATCTATACTAAACCTTTGACATCACCTCACTATTTTGAGTTGTGGTGTTTGCTTGAGGTGGAAGAAGTTATCCTTAGGGGTCCTTGAGTCCTTCCTTTGTATTTAGTTCTCTTTTTTGGAGGGGAGATTTTTCCCACAGTTTTTTCTCCTTTACTTCATTTGTGAGAGAATTTTATTTGTACATTAGTACCTCATCGAGACTTGTTGTTAGGACTCATTTTTAGTGATTATCTTTCTCCCTAACTATAACTTAAGGGGGTGTCAATGTAAAAACAGATATTACCTAACTATTTTACATTTGCCTAGTTCTTAGTAGACCTATTCACATTGGCTTAAGATTACTTAGAGGTTTTGTTGTCTCACCTCATAGGCACATGTCACACTTTTTGAATGGTTACTCAATTTTTCACTCTCACCTTCCTTCTTCCTTCTTGTCCTATATATACAAGGAGTTCAGTTGTATACTCTTGATTTGCTTTGTGATTGTTTTTGGTATTTTATGTTTATTCATTTGTGAATGTATTTTGGATTTTATATTCATTTTATTATTGCTTCAACATCGTCCTCAACATCCACTATATGTATCATCAATCTTTGTTAATCCAACTAGTTACCGCATTACTCCAAACACCTTTACTATATGCCTATGTGGTCTTAACTCCTTGTGGAGTCCTCTTCACAATAGCCTTGTGTGGCCTTTGAACCTTATTAGGTCTTTTATTTTATCCCGTGGTAAAATAGTGTAACCACCCACCAAACTTTTTAGGTTCCTTCTATATTTGGTGTCTCCACTATAGCTAACAACCTCAATTTTAGCATTACTACTAAATTTGGTATTTTTTCCCTAAATGTAAATGTACTACTAAAACATAGTTATTTGGCTTTTGGGAGTGCCTTCACAATTGGAGTTTTGTCTTTTGCACTTGATCTTCAAGTGAGCTTTGTTCTTAACCATCCAAGCTCCTTTTTCAGTCTAGTTTTATTTTGGCTACTTTTCCACATACTTCATAGTGATCTAGGTAATTTTAATTTTAATGCATGACTTTCTAGAATTTATTGACTATCATAGGTGTCAAATCACATTTTTCATTTTAGAAAATTTAGAAGCTCATTAGAGCTTCTTTTTAGATTTCATTTTATTTGAAAGTGCATGAATATTAGAGTTCTTCGTACTGATACTATTTATTCATTCATATTCTAATTTAAATGTATATAGTTTCAGCATTGAGATCAAGTCCACTGTGTAATTTTTACAACTAGCATTGTACATACTTGTAATTGAACATGCACTAAATTTAAAGTGTTATAATAATTTTATACTAGAGGGTTTATTGGTTAAGTAATTTGCAAGGCTGCTATACATTACTTATGTTAATCTTCTCTATTGCTTGATTGATTTGAGAAGTTAATCATGATTACTAAAAAATATCATATCATTATTAAATTGAATAGATAGAATAATAAGTCTTAGCAAGATGGAATCTCAAAACATTTTAAATGGAATAAACTCTTGCACATGCTCTTCTAACATGTTTTTAAAAAGGTTATTTTTGTCAAAAATAAGTGTGGAATGACAAGATTGATCATGTCATGGGATTGATTGGTTGTGTTGATATTGACACAATGTGGGCTACCTCATATATTGAGTGCTCTTCCTTCACTTGGAATTTTTTTATCATGTTTCTTTGTAAATACTCCAAAAATACATTGGTGTTCTTTATAAGAGAGAAACCTAAGTTTTTTAATAAATTCAAGGAGTTCAAAGCTCATGTTGAGAACCAATCAAAGAAAAAGATAAAGGTTTCAAGAGTAGACAAGAAAGAAGCTCCATGTTCGACATTCAAAGTTTTTGGTTGTGATGCATATGTCCATGTTCTTAAGGAGAGATCTTGATTGGACTATAAGACATAGAAGTATATATTCATTAGCTACAATTTTATCAAATGTCTCCAAAGAGACATCATTAGCTACAATGACAAAGTGAAAGGTTACATTTTTTTAGAATTTAATGATGTATTAAAGATAAATCACAATCAAAATGTGATCTTCATGGAGGTCAATGAATATCCAAAAAAAAAATAACAAAGGCAAGAGCAAAAATGTGGTGTAACTTGAGACAAAGAAGAGAAAAAATTCAATCTAATGATGAGCTTAAGGAAGGTGGAGTTGTAGAGAGATGTGATCCAAAAGAGGAAAATAATCTCATACCTCAATATTGAGGAGTTCTACCTAGCAAGGCAATTGAATAAGTATGGCTCTCACGACTTTTGTTGTATTTTTGTTCTAATACAAAAATGGAGGCAAGTCTTGGAAGAAGGTCCTTGATAAAGAAATGAAAGCCTTGGATAAGAATAAAACTTGGGGCTTAGGGCACGGTCCCATGGAGGGGGGCTTCCTAAAAATCCGGGGCAGAATCTGCTTAAATTTTTAGCAAAATTTTTTAAGTTGGTGGTCCCATGAATATTTTGAAATTTCAAAATTGAAGCAGGCTGGTGGTGGAGTGGTGGTGGGATGGTGGTGGAATGGCATGATGTGACTAAAAAATTAATAAATAAACATCACTTCCCTCCAAAAGTGGCAGGAAGTACATTTAAACAGGTGGAGCAATTTCTAGCCCCACCCCATTTCTACCAGCTGAAATTTGCAGCCACCTGCTTATTTGGGCTGAGAAAGATTCTATTTAATCCTGTAGCAGATTTTCTTTTTGCCATGAGACCACCTGCTTCCGTGAAAACAGGAGCCCAAGCCCCCCCATGGGACCGCAGGGTTAGTCAAGTTCTTTGTTGGATTTGAATTGATGCTAAAAAAAAGTCCAATTCAAAGGATCTAAAAAAAATTACAAAAGCTTGCTTGATTGATTGCAAAAGGTGATGTCATATTAAGAGAATTGATTTTGGTGAGATTCTCTCCCTAACTATGAAATTGATTTCCATTAGATTTATATTATCTATTATTTTATTACCATAAAGTAAGATATGGATGTTAAGATAACATTTTTAGATGAATATCTTGTGGAGTAAGTCTATACAACACATCTTGAACATTTTGTAGTTAAAAGATAGCAAATTTAGCTTGCAAGTTGGAGAATTCTCGTTATGACTTAAAATAATCAACTAGGATGGGTATCAAAAGTTTGATATATATATTATGAAGTTTATATTGCTCTACCTAAAGAACATGGATTAACCAAACTTTCATAAATAAAGAAGATTGAATTATATTTCTATCACAAAGGTTCAACTAGCTTTGCCAAAATCTCAAACCTACTTTATCAACCCTTCCCTCGTTAACTTTTCTAGCTTTACAAATCTCAAATCTCAAATCTCAAATCTACTTCCTCAACCAACCACCCATTAACATGGCCCCATAGCTTATATTTAACAAAGACCTCAAACCCTCCCCTACAATCAATTTACTTGATTGAAACAATAAAAGCCATTACCCAATGCTTCAACAAGTAATCCTAGCCATAAGTGATATTATCATTGTTGGAATCAAATAACCTACACAAAAATCAATTCACTCTCTTTCAAAGTAGTTGCACTCACTTGAGGGGTTCAATTCATGTGAATTTGAACTCAAAAAGAGACCCAAAAAGGGCAATTCAATCTATTGCATGAAACCTTAGAAACATAGGATTCATATATCATAAGGTGGTTGCACTTCACCTCAATAAAATCTCAACCAAGTTATATATTTTGCTCAAAAAGATTTTAAAACATACACTAAAGACAATTATAAATAATAGATAGCAACACTAAATCATTAAGAAATCCATAAATGAGACTACCCAACATTAAGAAAACCCTACACATATTTGTCATAAAGAATCATTACATTGTTCATTATTCAAACACAATTCAACTCTCTACATCAACATATGATTAAACTCAATTCTTACTCCACTTCAATACCCATTACAAGGTATTTCATTGTATCACAAATAAAGCCTCACTAATTTTCATCATCACAACCACATCATTTTTATCAACATTTACTACTTTGTCATTTTTCAACTTTTATCAAAATCATTAAACCAATTTTGATAAACCTTTTAAACATAAGGAAAAAAAGGAGATCAAATCAACTCTTATACCTACGAAAATAAATTCCAACACTATTCTTCACCACCAAAGATATTATTGTTAGTTACAAACATAAACAAAACTTGCTTTCCAAACAGAAAAATCCTAAAGACATCCAGATCAAATTTGCAAATGCAAGTCAAACCCCAGAAAAAACATTTCCACTCGTGTTCCAACACACCTTTAAACCTCACAAATAATTTACCATCACAATTTATTCACTTCAAACCTTATAAATTTTATATAACTCTTTCCAACCCCCTCTACTTTAACACTAAATCAAACTCCTCAAATTAATATATTCTTTTAAGTCCAACAAAATGCGAACTTCTATCGCAATTCAACATCTTTCTAACAATCTCCCGCGTGAATGCTTTTCCTAATCCATTAAAACAGTTTCGATCATGTAACTGTTTCAACATTGTTTTGGTTTCGTGCATTTCCCCTGCAGATTATAAAATCAACTCTCTCAATGAAAACATGATATAAATATTTCACATAAACAAAAATGGCAGCAACCAATCGAAACGAGCAAGCAAATCTGTTTCTAAAACTGTGTTTTTATTTGAATTCAACATGATAAACTTTAAGCCCGCAAGTTTAAATTTTCCATATGGCTCGCGTCTATTTTCAGAGGATTTCTGATCAATCAACAACTTCCCTTTCAATGACTGAACTCCAAGCAAATCAGAATTATTGCCGTTGACAGAGTGCAATAAAACAGACAACACATAGCACTGCCCCAATTTTTCACAGGGCAAAGAAAAAGCAGATATAGTTTAACCATTTTGACAGCTCAGAAGACATCACAAGCAGCTCCTTTGTTGAGATGGTGTTTCAAAAACACCGTTGAAATTTAGGTCTCAGCGCCATTTAACCGCCGAAGCCGTAAAGAGTCCTGCCCTGCCTCTTGAGAGCATAGACCACATCCATGGCCGTCACTGTCTTGCGGCGTGCGTGTTCAGTGTAGGTGACAGCGTCTCTGATGACATTCTCCAAGAAGATCTTCAAGACGCCTCTGGTTTCTTCATAGATCAAGCCGCTGATGCGCTTAACACCTCCCCTCCTGGCCAGACGCCTAATGGCAGGCTTGGTGATACCCTGGATGTTATCGCGGAGAACTTTCCTGTGCCTCTTGGCGCCTCCCTTGCCCAAACCCTTGCCGCCCTTTCCACGCCCAGACATTTTTCCTTTTCGTACAAAATGCGCTCCGAAGAAGAAATCGAAAAGATTGGCTCAACAATTTTCACTAAGGTGCGATCCCTTACTGTTTTATAGCAAGTTCGTCTGTAATTCGCGCCCATATTTTTGACCGTCGGATCCTTCCGTTACCCACGATCCGTGGCAAAAGTTACGATGGGTTTCCAGCCATTGGATTTTGAGATGTAAAAGCTGATTGGTTAAAGTAAGCGTTAAGGATCGAACGGGAACGGGAACGGCAACTTGTTTCCCTATCTATTTTTCGTCATTGTCTGTTTGAAACCCCGGGAAAAGAAACGTTTTCGTGGGCTGGATGGACTTTCTAATAATAAAAAAATAATTCAATATCCAAAATTTTCAAAAATTAAAATTATTAATTTGTGAAATCCATTTGACAATGCTTTTTGAAAATTTAGGATATTGAATTGTCAAATGGATTTAACAAATTAATAATTATTATTTTTTAAAAATTTAAATATTAAATAAATATTATTTCACATAAATAGTTTAGGCTTTTAAAATAATAGTCGGAGTATTAAATGTAGGATTAGATTTATAGAAATTAAATAATTCAAATGCAATTTAATTTGAAATTCAAATGGTGGAATATATTATTAGGTATTGATTTGTTGTTGTGTTAAAATTTTAGGATTTGATTTACTCGATACTTTTAAAATTGATTGTGTGTTGTTCTAGTTTAGATTTGTAAACTTATAATCGATCTCTATGAGTGTATAAATGATTTGGTGTGCAAAATTCATCCTAGACCCATGGAAGTGAGTTACGATATAAGAGATGGCTATTGTAAATCTGTCTCAACTCATTATATTTGTGGCTAGAGTGGGATGATGTCTATGGACAATATTTGGGAACTTAGTAAGTGATGGTTGTGTCCTCAATCAAACCCTTGGGTGGATTGATTCAATGACAATGAAACAAGATTGAAGATAACAACCAAGCATGCAATATGTCTAGGATGATGTATGCTCATGTATGGTTCAATAATGCAATTGGGATCTTCAATTATGTTGTTATGATGATGTGCAATGTATTAGGGCATGTGGCATGATTTATAATGGCATAATAAATGCCTTTAAATACAACAACATGACATGGATCAACACAAGTATGTGTTATGTTGACTCACAACAACTAATAAAAAGGTTAACAAATGCTTTAATTTAAAGATATTAATATGCTTAAAGCATATGGATATGAATGATGATTCTCGAAGTCTCCTTGTGATGGGTGCTTCGTTGAAAACCTACAAAATAGAAAATGTATGCTATAAGTTCAACATTTATCACATGTTTAAAATAGGCACTAACTATAACTTGCTTCGAAAAACATCTTTGAAAAAAATAAAAGTAAAAAAGAGAAGGATACCTAATATTTTTTCTATGTGAAAAGTGGTAGGGATTCAATTAAGCAAAAAATGGTCAAGGTGGGCGAATAAGCAAAGCAATGCATAAAATTTGATGCATCTTCCTTCAACACAATAATTACTATGGGTTTGTCACTATAAAATATAACTCACAAAAGGAAAGTTAGTGACACGTATGCCCTAACCCCTTCAATCGGTTCTTGCAATGGATGTGAGGAGAAAAGAGATGTGAAAAGCATGTAAACCTAGTAAAAGATAGTATCATGTGATAAGCATGTAAGATAATAGATAAGATGTGTTCATGAAATAAACTATAATAAGGTTAAAAGTAAGATACCCTCAATGAGGCAAAGAACAAGATAATGATCTAACCATTAATGCTAGATAGAAAACATATAAGGTCCAAGCAATGGTACTTGATATAAGTGTGACAAGGATCATAGATATGGAATTATAAGAGATAAGGGTGACAATGGTCATAAACATGTGGCCATGATAAATAAGAATGATAAGAATCCTAAACATGCAAACAAGTGATCATAAGATAAGCATGTAATCATGGGCATGGCATCATAAGATACAATTGTGATAACCAATATAAAACATGTAAATCCCAAAAATATATAGCTTGTAAGTAGCATTAGATGTAAACACAAGGATTGTATGATCATGTTAACATGATAAACATGTAAGAGTGATAAAATGTATGTAAGTATACACATGATATGAAATAACATAAGAGGTAAACATTATTGAGTGTGTGAAGATTGTGTAACATAGAAACACGTGAGACAATCAAGTGTAAGCAAAAACATGTTGATAAATATGGAGCATACAAGGAAACAAGTTGTGTAGAAAAATGTAAGAGTTAGCAATAAACATGGGAAAGCGTAAGTTATAAGCATGGAACATGGGAGGAAATGAGGCAAATAGAAAAGTATAGTATAAGATATATAAAAATGGAAGAATCAAAAAAATAGATGCCCTTGAGTGGGGAAACAAACCATACAACGTAATGTAGACACCTAAAATTATCCACATCCTAATCACATTAGATTTTATCTCTTTCCAACATTAATTAAAAAAAATTGCATCCATTTAATTGAGTTTTCCCTTCATATCCTTATCTTTCACAAATTAAATAAATATATTTATTTATTTAAATCTCTCAAAATCCTTGTCAAAGTCCCTTGCATTTGAGCATAACTATGTTGCATCATCACCAGCTCCTTCAGCAAAATCTATTGTGAAGAATGTCACGCCTCCACAAGAGCAAAAAGCAAACAAGTTTGGGGTTGCCTTCTCAAAGCCTCCTTCACTTGGGAAAAAATCTGCAATGGTTCCAACAGCAAAATTTGATGAGAAGACTTAAAAATCAAACAAGATTGGGGTTCATGAGGAAGGCATGGAACAAAAAAGTTAATTTTTTGAGAGGGATTTGGTGGATAACCATTGGATAGTTGTGCAGAAATGTAAGAAATCTTATTACAATTTTTCTCTAGCGTCTACATTTCCCTCCCCTATTCACAGTGAAGGGGAATAGCTTGTAGCCTTTATGGCATTCTGTTCATTTTCCTGCCAGGTATGGAACAAAAAACTTCATTTTCTAGGAGGGATTTGGTGGATAACCATTGGACAATTGTGTAGAAACGTAAGAAATCTTATTACAAATTATCTCCAGCATCTGCATTTCCCTCCCCTGTTCACAGTGAAGGGGACTAGCTTGTAGCCTCTATGGCATTCTGTTCATTTTCCTGCCAGTTGATGTTTCCTCGCTTTTTCTTTATAATCTCATTTTTATATATTAATATATTATATATAGGCTTTATGCATCTTGCCTAAAAAAAAACCTAATTAATCCACTTGCACATCCCAAAACATACTTAATCCATGGTAAATTTTGGTATGCACTTTTCCCAGTCATCCCTCTTCTCAAAAATCCTCTCATAAAATTATCCATTTGATTCCTTTAGAAGATCTACACCATCCATTTTATGCATGTGACCCTCACACATGTGTGAAACCTCTTACTTGTCAAATCACATATCCACGTGTGACTCTCCCGTATGTGAGATCAATCATACATCCCCATGCTCCTCCTCACACATGTGTGAGAACTTTCAATCTCCACCTTTTGTTCAAAAAAAGTTAATATTGTTCATTCAAATCCCTTTAATCCTTCTCATTTTCAAGTGTACCAATTATAGGTGCCACTTGGAGGTTCCTCCTCTCTCCAATCCTCTCAATCATCATCAACTATTGATCTCTTGGATCAATCACAACCCTTGATCAATCATCCCTCCAATCTATAAATTGATCCTCTCCCAAGCCATTTGGAAGGGGTCTCTTGAAGTAAAGTCATGTTTTAGGTTTGAAGAGAAACCAACATATCATATCTCAATCAAAATATCCATTAGAGCACAACCCCACATATTCTTGTATGTGTAACAAGGAGCTGGGGGTGAAAGAATAGTTATTTAATTTCATCATTTGTTTCATTTATTTTTCTTGATTGAAGGTATGATTAGGTGTGGAATAGGATTTGAAATGCATGCTTGAATCCTTGTTTTATGTTACACAAATTTCTTGCTCACACACAACATAGAAGGTGAAGCGAGAAAAGGAAATGTGCCACAAACATTGCACAACCAAAAGGTCAAAGTGTAAAAATGTATAAGAAATAAAAAGTAGATAATAATATAAGTAAATGAATAAGTCATAAGAATTCCAAAGGTCTCAAGCAATAACATTAGATAGATAATTTTTCAATGTGTTATTCCCATCCTAGCAAGTGACATGAAGCTTTTGATCCTCAAGTACATGGTTTTTATCCCAAGAATGTTAGAAATAGGTGTAATTGTTGATTTATGTTTCTCTATTGATTGTTGATGCTTCTCTAGAGGTGACTCTACACACATTATTTGTTCTTGTTTAGTATTTGATTCATTCTTTGGAACCCATGAAGAAGTGGTGTATCTAGAATGAAATATGGGTTTATTATATATTTCTCTAACTCCCTTGACACGTGAGCAATCCTTTCTTGACAAGGATCATTTAAAGGCTTGCATATATGAAGACCTTGATTCTTATACACTGTAGGGTATGCAATTAAGGTTCAATGGACCTCGTATCTTTGTGCAATGTTAAGATACCATAAATAATAAAAAAACATTAAGAGACCACAATTATTAAGGGCTTATAAAACAACCTATAAGAGGCTAACTGCATTTTTCCCATTTGAATTAATATATGAAACTATTGCAACTATACCCATTGTAACAAATTTAATATTAGCAAGTAAATAAAGGCTAAACAAAAACAAACTAAGGGAATTCAAAAACTAGATGAAAATAGGTTACTAGTAGCCTACTATTAAATTTTGGAGAAGAAGCATAAGAAAGCATGACACTAAAAAAATATTTAGTTCTTATATATGATAGGAAATTCAAAAACAAGGGAAAATTAAAGATATGATGGTTAGAACCCAATAAAATTACATAAGCAACTAACTTTAGAGATGTTAAACTAGAAACACTTCATCACAAATCAATAAATGGATAAATAGACGAACATGATTAAAATGTTAACATGACAAGATATAAGAAAAAAAAAAAAAGGAAGAAAGTATAATCTATTGTACCATAGTATAGTTTAGACATAAAAACACGTTACATATGGAACACTCCAATAAAAACACTTGTAGGGAGGACTGGGTAGGTAAGAAACAATAAATGTAGAGCATACATTTAACATCTATAAAGGTAGCATTGAATGAAGAAGAAATTCACTTTTAGATAGATTATTAAGTATGCATCAAAGAAGAAGAAGATAGAGAAGTATCGAGAGATATTTGATAGAGAAAAGAAGGATGATAAAAGAGAATATTTGTAGCAATGGATACTCCAAACCTTGTTGATGCTAAACGAAATTCATGCTCCAAATATAAGAAGTACCCATTCAAATCTATGAAGGTAGGTTCAAATGGAATTTTTTGTTTAATTCTAGTAGATGTTTTGAACATATAATACACGAGGAAGTATATCCATACTTAACTCATAGAGATAGATCATAAATCCTTTGAACTAATTCACAAGATATTACTGAAGCCAAACCAAGATAAGTACCTACCACAATACTAACAAATTTTGAGCCTAAAGTTGGATGTGTGGAAGGATTTTTTATATTTCATGATAAAGCATGTATGGATCCACTTAATAATTAGATAAATCCATGATGATTATATTGATCTTCACAACCCAATGGAATCATGAAGGATGCAATACATGCACTGATAGGATTATATGATAAGGGGGATTTATCTTCAAAAAAGAATATCAACAATGCGAACATTTCAAACCTTACTAGTGACATGATAGGTGAATGAAACCTATCCATAAAAAATCATAAATCCTTTCACGTAATATGCAATGCAGGGACAACGTACAAAGTTTACTACACCAATAGGGAAGGTTATGCAACACACACCAACTTTTTCATCACATATCAAATAGTTATCTAAAGGAAGAAGATAAACCTATTTAAGTGTTAAGGGACCAATTTCTCAAAAACATACAACACAAAAAGAACACAAATAATTGCCCATTTCAGTATTTATTCATGTTATTTTCCTTAAATTATATTTTAAGAATAGATTATCTAATTTTGATGGTGGGCTCTAGAGTCAAGATACGTCAAAAGTTGCATAAATCGATGAGTTGCCATTTATTTCAAAGACAAAACTTTTTGCATGGAGTTATTTTGGGGATTTTTCAAAATCACTACAAGAAGAGATATAAGCAAGGGATACAATATCTTATATAGTAGTAAAAAATATGAAGGTCAAATAATTTTTGTCATGGATAAAGATCAAGTGTTCATAAAACTAGTATAACTCAAAACTTCATAGCTACTTAATTCATTTCCCATATGAAGTAAATGATGTAGTTATAGGAACACAAATACAAGCACTTCTAGCCCACTCCAAAGACATAAACATACGAAGGTTTGACACTTATAAGGATTTTATGGATAAAATAAACAAGTAAAGAGTCAAAGAGAAATTCAAGAAGAAAAAGGGGTAAATTACATAAAGAGTTGGGTTTAAATTAGGACCCTACAATGCCATAGCTCACTAGATTCCCCCACCACATAAGAAGAAATATCATCACATATACACCATATTGGCCAATTGAAAATAGAATCTCTAAGGTTTGAGATTTGTTGGAAATATGCCTCAATAATCACAGGCTAAAACTTCCATTTTAGCCAAGTCAGTGTGACATCTTCATTGTCTGGCTGACTAGCAGTTTCATTCATTCTGGTTTGAACAGGTCACTATGACCTTGCATAAGTCTTGCCGAAAGGTTACACTATGGAGTCTATCGCTGTGTCAGAGTGTATTCGTTATGACTTTATAGCACTCGGGAGACCTTTGGCCGACAGGCCATTCAATCGGGCGTCAAGGAGACTCTTGGTGACTTTGGACTTCGGGGTAACCTTTATGTCTTGGGGAAAGGTCACGGCGAAAGACATGAGTCTTGCTGACAACATGGGCTTCGGGGTAACCTCTTTGTCTCAGAGAAAGGTCACGGCGAAAGACACGAGTCTTGCTGATAGTATGTGACTTTCAAGGTGACATGAGATGTTCGCTATAACATCTCGGCGAAGATGGTAGACCATTCGGTGGAAGCCTTGACTTTCGGTATGACGTCTCACCGAAACTGTGAGGTCTTGCCGATAGTAGTATGGCTTCGGTGTAGCATAAGGTGGTCGGTGGAAAGTCTTGGCTAGAATGAAGTATCTTGCTGAGAGGATAGCTCATCATTGTAACTCGAAGACTTCAATATGAGGTCTTGGCGAGATCAGTATGTCTTGCCAATGGAATGTGTGTTTGTTGTGACTTATGGTTTCGATATGAGTCTCGCCGATAAGAGAAACCTTTGCCGATAGGAACGAAATGGACATCAATGGTTTCAGTATGACAAGTGACACTTGTTATTGTGTCTTACCGACTGTTGGAGAATTAAGCCGATATCGAAGTGATTACTTTGTGGCATCGGGGAGACACTTCTAGTGTCTCACCAATATGCCAACAAAGTTGAACGCCCTTGACCAATTTGACCATCCTATTAGAGCATTGTGGACCAATCAGAGGAAGCAATTTTCAAACAAGATGACGGTTGATTTTATGCATCAGTTGTAGCGCTGGAAAAAACTACATGCAAGGAAAAATCATCTGCTCGAAAGGAAACTGTCTATGATTAGCGATGGCGGATAAGGATGCACAGAAGACAAAAAGTCAGAATGTGAATGAAATAAAAGCATATCGATTTTGATTTGAAAGTATGATGAGTAAATCAAGTAGTTGAGAGTTTTGTTCTGTAACTGGAAAAACAGTGAATGAAGCTACTGTGGAATACCAGAGAGTTGCATTTCTGATTGTATGTAATTGTGTTGTTACTATAATACAAAGAGATTCGGCTTGGTGTAGGTGGGTTTTTTCCCAAAAGGGTTTTCCCACGTAAATCTGTTGTTTAGTTGTCTTTGTGTATTTGCTCTATTTCTGTAAATCTTTCATGTGTGTCTAAATTAGATTGTAATTTGAAAAATTAAAAGCCCTGCATTGCATTCTTCCCTGTGGTTTTGACATTAGCAAAGTGTTTTCGCACCTCTGCTTTCCTTACAAGATTAACGAATCATACACTCATGAGGGGCCAAAGAAAGAGTAGCTAGAGAAGAGATCACCATCTATCACAACAAGAAGGAAAATCCCAGTATCTCCATCACAAAATCAGATGCAAACACTAAAATCACCAACAAGTGAGGCCACATATGGCTTGCTCCAAATGACTAGCAAGAAAAGAAAAAAGTGATACTTCTCACCCAGAGAAAAAAAGGGCCAAAATAAAATATATTGCTACACAACCTAAGTACATGGAAGAAAGTAAATAAGCAAAACCAACACTCTTAGAAGAAGACATGGGTACATAACCACCTCCTAATAAATCAAAAGAATCCCAAAGAGAACAAGTCATCACAATAACAAGGAAACACAAAAAACAAAGGAAATTTTCAAAAAAGAGAAGGAAAATATAATAGATCAAATGTAGTTATATAAAGGACTCATTGGAAAGGGAATACCTCTCGTAACAATGTAGATGCGCCCAAAGGTTAATGCACAAAATAAAAGAGTTGTTGAGAATGTCATGATGAACTTCATTCCAACTACATTGCATACACTCATTAAAATAATAGAATGATTTATAAAAGACTATCAAGATTGACAATAAAAAAAAGAGAAGTGGATATAAGACTATAAGAAGAGATCATTAAAGAGGCCTTATACAAAATTATGGCATAATTATCACAAGAGACACAACAAAGATTAACTTTGTTACAACAAGAAGAAATCATATCAATTTATAGAGTAGACACACTCTTGTCTCCTGCAAATGAAGTTGTAGAAAGAGTGGGGCAAGAAAATAGAGAGGCTACTCATAAAGTCTATACCACACCATTAAAGGAACAAAAGGAAAATTTGACACAACAAGAAGAGATATCATTGAAGGATAAATAACAAGGAAAAGAAGAAGAAGCACCAAGGGAGCAAAAAATAAAACAAGGAGGCAACAAAATTAACATATAGAATAGGAGATATTATGATAAGAATCTCCCTCACCATTTATACTGACATCATCATCAAAAGAGATGATTAAATAAATAAAGTATTTTTGGAAAAATAAAATCAACTCCAACCACTACATTCCCTTCGCTTTTACAATTACTAATTACAAAGTTAGCATAAATATCATCATTGTAAAAAATTAAACTAGGGGATATGCTACAATCATCGATAAGGGAAGAACTACTCAAATAAGTAGATGTAATGGATATAGTAGAGAATATACTAAACACAATACATGTGGAATCTCGAAAGATTATTAAGGATACCTCAATCACCTTGGGACAATAGTTAAAATAATTTATAAATGACATGTTACAACAAACGAAGAATCAAGAGGATACAATTCAAAAAATATATTGGAGGACATAAAAAAGAAACAAGGAAGAAATGTGATAATGCACACGCTAAGCTAGAAAAATACAAAAAACTATAAAAGCATGAAGATACAACTTGAGAATATCGAGAATAGGATAATGAAAGAAGAATTTGCTTAAATGATGTCTAAAATGATCAAGATGGAATACACTGATTATACATTGAATCATTTCATAACTAATATCAAAAAAATCATAATTAGATAAAAACATTGAGAGGACAAATCAAATAAATCATAGAAGAAGTCAATCTTTTCCTTACTAGTATAACGACTCTACTCACATAAGAAAATAAATTCACAATACATATTTAGATACCAAATACCTTGGAGGAAGGAGAGAAAAATCTACTCAATTTCAATGGGAAAATGCTATTACTATAACAAGGGATTGCCCAATGAGAGAGCTAGTACATTCAACTAAAGCCCATCTCAAGTTTTACGGTACACAATTTTGTGAAATTTTCTAGGACTGTGATAGTACATCTTGAGGATAATACATCATTTAAAAGTGGGTGATGTTGGTAGGACAGAGAAAATCCTACAACAATATTCATCCACTACAAAATGAATGTGACACCCACACATCCAAGATCCATCATGTGTCCAAAAGGACACACCCCTTGAAGACACTCGTAATGTTGTATAAAAGGGTTAAAACAGATATGATAAAAAGGGAGATACAAAAGAAAGAGACAAGATATATATAAAATATTGATGAGACAAAATAATTTATAGATAAAGAAGAATATAACAAATAAAGCAAGAAAATAGAGTGTTGAATTGAGTTGTAATAGATAATGTCATGTATATTCAACATTGTGTGTTGACCCTTGGATTATATTTTTATGTGGAAGGGTATGTAAATTTTCACCATCAACCTCCATCAGGCCACTCTTTCAATTTTTCCACCTAATAAGGATAGATATAACTACCCTTCTAATTTTTTAGTTGAACCTATCAAGTCATATGTCAAATTTGTAACTTGAAAACAAAGACCTCTTGGTAGAGAGAGATCAATGGACAATAATGGCTTGTCTAGTAAAAACTATATGTATATTTGATGATGATTTAAATAGATTATATAATAAATCTAGTATGATATGTACATGTTTTACAAATTTGTATCAGTGAATGTATGAAAAGAGCCCTTTACATATTTATTATGGAAGAAGATAAAAGCCTTATATTAGTTCAAGAGATTTGTAAACAAACTTTTCTTCAAAAGGAAGCTATATTCCTTGAAGATGAAGAGGGAAATTCTATAAATTCCCATCTCAATGTATTCGATTTGATTTTAAGTTAGTTAATATCAATAGAATTTAGGATAGAAGAAGAGGATAAGCGTATTTTGGCATTATACTCCTTACTTCATATAGGGAGAATTTGATTATAACTATACATGGTAAATATTTTTCACCCAAACTAAAATAACTCATTGGGGTTTTGTTATGTGGAAAAATCATGGGAAAGTACATGGATGATTCCTTTAATGATGCATTAACTATGAGGGGTGGGTTAAAGGATATAAAGGGTGAGAAGAAGAGTGGTTGAGATAAGAAGGACATATGTAAGTCTACAACCTAACTTAAGATAGCATGTTATATAATTGTCGTAAGATAGTTCAAATAAGGGAGCACACATCCAAGAAGAAGGATAATTATACTGGTGATGTTTTTGTATTTGCTAACATTATAGATAATGATTCTTGTTTGATTGACCTAACTACATCATATCGCATGACTCCTCATATGGAACGATACTCCAAATGCAAGGAGTGTAATGAAGGATAAGTTTTCCTTGGTGATAACAAAACTTTTTAGATAGTTGGTTGATAGAAGGCAAAAGTGTTTTTCATCGATGGGAGAGTGATATCTTATTTGATGATGTTTTCAATATACCAATTTTTGATATAAATTTTATATTCATCTCTAAGGTGATTGAATATGCAATGCATGTCACCTTAGATGGAAAATGGTGTAGATTGGTTAAAATTAATTTGGTGTTGGTTGAAGGTCTCAGTAGGGGACTCCTTTTAGGTTGGAAGCACTAGCATTGTGTAGATTGGTTAATATTATTGAGACTGAATCTTAATTTTTGTGGCACAACTAGTTGGGTCATACACAAGAAGAAAATAAAAAACCCTGGTATGTAAGAATATGGTGGAAGTTTTTTCAAATTGTTTAGTTGGTGTTTACTTTTGTCAACATTATGTCTTTAAAAACTAAAATAGGGCATGGTTTATTTCAAGAATTACTAGAGAAAGAGAGATATTGGAAGTGATTCACATTGATTTCTTTGGTCTCCTTGAGTATGCACTCTATTGGTGCATCTCCATATTATCTCTTTTGTTGATGATTATTCTAGACATGGTTGAGTGTATCCAATGAAATAACTTACATAATAGTAAATATATTGGGAGATTAGCAACAAATAATTGATAATAATAATATGAAATTCAAGGGGGCAACCTTTTAATACACTTTAAGGAGTATACCTCCAATAGAATTCAACAAGAACACAATACTTGACATGATCATTGTAGGAGCTAAAAATTAGCTCTATCTTATGACCACCTGCAAAAACAATGAAAACCTTCTGCAAGAGAGTGTGCAAGAAATGAGCTTGCTTGATATTAAAATCTATCAAATATGGTGATGAGGTATGTTACAAAAGTGTACAATGGCCTTGCTTATATAGAAAAGGTGTGATGAAGTACTAAACATTAAGTGTCATTATTAAATGACATGAGCCATCATTAAATGACCTAGGACTCTAATTTTTAATAAAACATAAAAAGAAAATATTATCTAAACAATTTAAATATTCTTAGGACCTAAGTGGACTTAACATGTAGATAGGACCCCACTAATTATGTAACATACTAACACTTCAATGAAGTAAAAATTTATAACTTTTCACCTTTCGAGTAAATAAACTAAGTAGGAACCTAATAGAGATGAGGTGATGGCTCTGCTCCTCCATGTGGCGTCGCAACCTGCATGAGGGCTTTGGCCCTTTTACATGGCGAATCTTCCTTGTTTTTCTTTCTCTTTGTGCTACAGTTCTAAGATGGGTGGGGTTTATTTGTGATCAGGGGACTTGTTTTTCTTTTTAGCCTGCTTCCTTTCCCTAGTGCGTGGGGTATTTGTGGGAGTGGAGGCATTTTCTGGTTTTCCTTCCTGATATGCACCTAATCTCTTACTTGGTAGTTACTTTTGGGAGGCATCTCAAGCTATATTCTTTGTTGTGTGCATGTTTTGGGCAACAACTTGTGGTGATCAAGGGTGTTGAGCTCATTGTGATTGGGTGTTTTTTTCATGCAAAGAGGGCTTTGGCCCTTTTTATGTTTGCAGTGGGGTGCGCGTTGTTCTATGGGTAAGGTGATTCTTTCTTCTATGTGTTATTTCTTGGAGTAGTGGTTGGTGGGGTTCCCATGGCTTTGAATGATGGGTTGGATGAGGTGTTGAGAGACGATGCTATGACGAAGGCAGGGGATGAGGTTCCCATTTCATCTTCTCCTGATGTGGGCCTCTCTAGGATCGGTGGTTTTAAAGTACAAAAGGTTAATGGCTGCTTGGAAAGGGCTCAAGTGTGCCCGGTGGTGGTGATTCAAGGGGAAGCAGTTGCAAAGTATTTAGAATACTACAACAAGCATGTCTTAATCCGTAAGTTTTTGGGGACAAGGGTTTCTCTTCCTTTCCTTGAGCGTTGGATTCAGAAGATTTGGAACCCGGAGGGGGATTTCAAGATTTTGTTAGCTACAAATAATTTCTTCTTGGTGGTTTTTTCATGCATCTCAGATCGAAATAAGGCTTTTGAGGGTGGCTCGTACTTCTACAATTAGGTTGGACTGTTCATTAAACCATGGCATGCGGGTTTTAATTCAACAGAGGAATTATCATCCAAGGTCCCAGTGTGGGTGCGCCTTCCTCAGATGTCGCTTGAATGTTGGAGGAGTGACATTATGCAGTCTATTGCCATGGTGCTAGGGAAACCGATTGGTCCCTCTTAGCAGGCTCTAGAGAAGAGGATCTTCTCCTATGCTCGTGCTTATGTGGAGATTGAATTGAGCCAGCCTTTGCTTTGCCTAACTCTATTGATCTAACAATAGGATCTAGTTCATGGATGCAACCACTTGATTACGAAACTTAGTCGTTTAGATGTCGTTTATGCTGAGAGTATGGTCATCTTAAGAGAAGGTGTCCACATGCTACTGGTGTGGGTAATTCAAGGAATGGGATGGCTCCATCAAATTCAAGATCTAAAAAGGGAAAAGGACCCATGCATGGGGTGACTCCAAACAAAGATGGGTTCATGCCTATTAGGCCATGAAATAAAAGTCGAGGGCAGAAGAGGACTTTTCAAGATCGTCAGGAGGAGGGGGTATTTAACAAGTTTGATGCTTTGAATGATTTAGTTCACGAGGAGGGGGTCTCTTCTGACATGCATGTGGATGCTACCCCCATTAATTCTCATAATCTTGAGCCTATGACTCTTACATCTTCGGATTTTGGACCTACGGAGGCTCTCGGGGAAGTAAAGGATTCTTCTATTCCTTCCCTTGAAGTTGGGATTGGGGACCCATGTGTGGTGGTTGGTACTTCTTTGGTCTCTATTGATGTAGGTGCAGGTTCTGCTGGAGGCTTTGGCAAGAATAAAGCTTATGCTACTTCCCATATTATGGGTGTGCATCAAAAGTCCCTGAAAAAAGAGTGCTCCTAACAAGCCCCAAAAGGTGTGTAGGAAGAAGGATCAGGAGAAAGTTAAGTTGGTTGGTGAGACATTGGTTGAATCTAGGTCAGTGAAGACCTTCAATACTCACTTCTCTCAACCTTTGTGATGATTTTTCTCTCATGGAATGTGAGGGGCATCAATAACATCCCTAGACAAAAGGCTATTCGGGACTTGGTCCGTGTTCATTCTCCAGATTTGGTTTTTCTCCAGGAGATGAAGTTATTTGTTGATAACATGATGCATATTACTTCTAAGATTTGGAATAGAGGTTTATGTTAGTGTGTGGGTGCGTAGGGGAGCTCTGGAGGACTTGCTTGCTTCTGGGATCCTTGGCGAATCTCTTCAGTTTGGTGGCTCTCTAGTAGGTTCTCCATTTCTCTTGTTGCAATGAGTTTGGAGACAGGGGAAAGAGTCTTTCTGTCCAATATTTATGCTCTAACGGATGTCCCCGGTAAGATTCTTTTGTGGTCTCATATAATTTTTTTGAGATCATTGGATCCCTTTCTTCCCTTGATTATGGTAGGTGATTTCAATGCAATTATCTCTCTTGAGGAGGAAAAGGGGGGAGTGCCTTGTCTGGACCCCTCTTCTAATCTTCTTAGGGAGAATTTGGCTCAGCTTTGGCTTGTGGATAACAAACCCTTGAATGGCATGTTTATTTGGAATAACAGGAGGCTGGGGGAAAAAATTATTTCTGAAAGTGTGAACCTTTGAGTTTTACCTATTCTAATGACGCAAAACAACTAAAATGCAATGTAAAATCACAAAGAACACCTCAACGATTAGCCTAAGGAATTGTTAATACAAAAAGATAAAATGAAAGAAGATTAAAAATGATTATACCTTCTCTTTGTAGTTGAAATTCCTTGGTTGGCCCTTGATTTTGAGTACTTGTGTGCTCCTTGGATGGCTATTGATATGACTAAATGCAAAATTGAGTATATGATAGGATGCAAATGCAAATGGCTAAAATGGCTTGGCTAATTAAGAGGAAATGCTTGTGAGTTGAGTATTCAAAATGATAGCATGTAGGTGCAAAATGACTAAGTGTTGAAAATGCCTTAGAAGAGGGGGTATTTATAGAGAAATTTGAATTCTCCAGAGAATTCAATGGTTGAGATTGATCCACCAAGGTCAAGATGTAGGGATATGGTGAGTTGAGGACTCACGAGCCCTCACATCTTGACATGTGGAGTGTGAGATGGCCTAGGGTGAGATTATCTATAAGTGAGGTGGAAGGAGGGTACATGATGTGGAGGAAGGACAAGTACCTTGAAAGTACAATGGGAGATGAGAAAATTCCTTGGAGGAATAAATGTGAATTAAAAATTCACATGCTTGGTAGAATCTAGTGGATAAGAGAGGGCCTCCAAAAAGGTGGGAGTTGGTCACATGTGGATGAGGTGACAAGTCAAATGTTCTAGAAGTCTTAGAAGGATAAAATGTAAATTAAAAATTCACATGGGGAAGAGAGAGACCTAGGATGAATAAATGTGAATTAAAAATTCACATGGGAAAGGGGGTCAATGCTAAGAAAGGCAAATGGAAAGGTTGACTAAAAAGGGATGCTAAATGTGGCTAATGACTTTGATTAAGGTTGTGCAAACACATGATTAGGATAATTAATGAGAGATTAGAGGCAAGTGGAAAATGTAGGAGGATGTGACATTAATCCTTGATTAAGAGGATGCACATCCTAATCATGAATTAATTAAATTAATCTAGATTAGAAAGGGATTGTGGAGGATGTGACAAGGAGAGAAAAATGAAGAATTTTAAATTGATTTTATTCAAAAAGGTTAAATGACTAAATTAAATAAATTGATGTATTTATTTAATTTAGAGAGGAAAAAGTGTAAGGCAAAACATTTAATTGTTAAATTAAATACTTTAGGGAATTTAGACAAAAAGTATAATATTAATTAAATAAATTAATATTGACAGAATGGACGAATAGAAAGGTGAATTTGATCGTATGAGAGCAATCAAATTTGGATGTCTACAGAAAGATTAGACATGTTTCTTGTGTCCAATTTTTGGGTCAGTGACAAGTGGCTGACAAGCTCTAAAATATTAGATTGGTGGGGATCGAATCATTGGCCGATCAAGTTCTCTACCCATCTGGCTGGTGGTTCTAAGAAACAAACTTTTAAGCTCATGTGGCTGAGGGAGGAGGGTCTTTTTTGTTGGAAATAGGATGCCATTTAATTGCAAATCCTAAACATTAATTTTTTCATGTATCTCCTAGATTATTGGAATGTGTTCAACAACACTAAGATTAGGATGAGATTAATTATTTGGATGAAATAAATCATGAAATTGACATTTGTAATTATTCCTAAATAATAGGAGCATGTGGGTGCACACATGGTAAGGTGAAACTCACCTTGTGTCCAGTTAACTATATAGAGTAACAGTTAACACTTCTGAATGCATGTAAAGATCCTAAGAGTTAGGATTTGATGTTTGCATGCTTGAAGTTTAGTTAAGTTCAGTTCAGTTAAGTTTAGTTTAGTTCAGTTTAGTTCAGTTCAGAATCAGTTTAGTTTAGTTCAATTCAGTTCAGTTCGGTTCAGTTATCTTCAGTTGCATGCAAGTGCATGTTGCATGCATGTTGGTTATTTTGAGTTGCATGTAGTTAGCTTCAGTTAACTTGTAATGCATGGCTAAATAACATTAAGTTGTATGACAGATAATAGGGACTACCTCCAATTAACAAGGGATGACCATTCTTTGGGAATGGTGTTGAGTAAATGTTTCAGTTAACTATAAAGCACTTGGAGACAACTTGGGTGCCCAAGATGCTTTATTGGATTTACCTCTCATGCATGATAAGATATTTCTGAAGGCTCAATTAAGTAGCTTTACTTAAGGGCGCCAACTTTGAGGAAGAGCTTTGGAATTATCACCGAAGTGAAGGAGAAGTTGTAGCTTCAGTTTGGGACACCCAAATGCATGATGCACATGTTGTAAGCTTTAGTCTTCACTGAATAACTCAACTTGAAGGAATATGGCGTACCTTTTCAAGGGCTTGATCTTGTGCATTGTAATTATCACCATTTGGAGATTACAAGGTTGCATATTGTCTCTATATCTCATTCAAGTTGAATAGAGTTTTCATAATTGTTATTGCAGGTGCGAAGAAGATTGGTAAAGACAGAAGAAGTATTATCAAGCAAGAATTGGAGCTATTGTAATTCAAATATTGAATAATAGAATAATTCTTGGTGGAGTTTTTTCCCGAAAGGGTTTCTCCACGGTACATCTTGTGTGATCTTTCTAATATCCTGCCTAGTTCTTCTATCAAATTCTCTCTACATTCTACAACAGTAAAATGGATTAATCAAGATAATCATCCACAAAGAATTTATGTAACAAAGAAAATACTTACTTAGATCAGCAATATTGAAGTTTTACAGAGTATTAAGCTAAGAAAACACCTCATTTTTCAACATTTTTGACTTATTTTCTAAATGGTGGGTTGAAGGTCGACCAACCTTTGGTACTACTATGTACACCTTTATGAAGAGGATTAAATATGTGAAGTATAAACTAAAGCTTTGGAATAAGCATCAGTTTGGCAATCTATTTCAACAGAAAAGGGCTGCCCAGGAATGCCTGGATTCTATTACCAGGCTGATAGGGAGCAGGGTTTTGTTGCAGCCTTGAGCAGGTTAGAGGATGATGCGATCAAAGATCTAGAGGAATGGGAGCTTTGTGAGGAATTTTTTTGGAAACAAAAGGCTCATATTGATTGGATTCAAGAAGGGGACATGGATACTTCCTTCTTCCATAGCTCGGTAATGGCTAGAAGACAGGGTAACATAATCTCTTCTCTCTGCTCTTCTGAGGGATTTGTTCTTTCTTCCTCTTTGGAAATCTCTAATGTGGCAGTTCGCTTCTTCTTTGATCTCTTTTTTGATGATACCCCGCATGCCAATGTGGAGGAATACTCTATTTTGGCTTGCATCCCTCCTATGGTGACTATGGAAATGAATGCCTCTCTTCTCTAGCCTATCTCTTTGAAGGAGTTGGAGGATGTGGTGTTTTAGCTAAAAAAGGGGAAGGCTCATGGTCCAAATGGGTTCTCCTTGAGTTCTTTCAGGAATTTTGGGAAGTGATCAATCTTGACTTGTTGGAGGTTGTGCAGGAGTCTTTAAGGAATAAGCAAATGTTGAGAGCCACGAATGCCACATTCCTTTCCCTTATCCCAAAGCATGAGGGTGTCAATTCTTTGAATTTTTTTTTACTAATCACTTTGTGTAATGTGGTGTATAAAATCATTACAAAACTAATTGTTGAGTGCCTAAAGCTCTGGTTGGATAAGTTAATCTCGAAGGAACAAGGGGGCTTCGTAGCAAGTAGACAGATTCTGGATGGAGTTGTTATTGTGATAGAGACTATTCATTCCATGGCCTCTTCAAGGGAAAAGGCTATGTTCATAAGTTTGGACATGGATAAGGCTTATGACGGAGTTAAATGGGGTTTTCTGATCAAAATTCTTGGAGCTTTTGAGTTCAGTAGTGAGTGGATTGATTGGGTCATGAGTTGTGTGAAGATTCCCTCCTTTTTTGTTCTCATAAATGGAGAGTCCTCTAATTTGTTTGGTGCTTCTAGAGGTCTTTGGTAGAGGGATCCCTTATCCCATATTTGTTAATTTTGATGGTTGAGGTTTTGGGGAGGTTCATTAAGTCCCAGGTTGCGGTTGGGATCATTCAAGGATGGAAATGGAACTACTCCCTCTCTCCTCAAACCCATCTTCAGTTTGTGGATGACTCGGCCTTGATGGGTGTTGCTAAGGTGGTTGAAGCAGTTGATTTCCGTCAGTCTTTGGATTGTTACATGGTAGCCTCAGGACAAAGCATTAATGAAAGTAAGTCTTGCATTTATTTCTTTAATACCCCCAAGCTTATACAACAACGTATTGCTAGGTTCTTAAGGTTTCAGGTGGGGAGGCTTCCCTTTACCTAGCCAGGTATTCCTTTGGATGTGTGCCCACCTCCCAAGAATTTTTGGTATTAGGTGATTGATAAATTCTGAGGACTGGTTTGTCATTGGACCTATAGGTGGTTATCTATAGCTAGCAGAATCACTCTGTTGAAGTCTATAGTGCAGGATTTACCTATATACAGATGTTTTGTGATGACTACTCCCTCAAGCTTCATCAAGGATTTTGAGGGGCTTTGTAGGCAATTTCTTTGATCAGGTAATCTCCTCTCGAGGAAGTGGAGCTTAATTAAGTGGGAAGTTGTTTGTCGGCCAAAGCAGGATGGTGGTTTGGGATTGCACAGAGCGGATTGGAATGGGAAAGCTTTGGCTGCTAAGTTGTATTGGAGGTGGTGTTCACATCGGCATCAGACCTGGGCTAAGATCGTTACCTTCAATTATCTTGGAGAGGTGGATGGTGTTGAGGTTCCCCACTTTAGTCTTTTGCGGAAAGGCTCTATGATCTAGGAAACTCTCAAGAGGGGAGCTCCGTTGGTTAAACAAGGCTTGTTGTGGATTTGCAATAGAGGTTATGATGCTCTCTTTTGGCATGAATCTTGGGATCGCTTCCCACCTATCCTTTCCTCGCATCCTCACTTGGCGAATTTATGTAGGATTTTTGTTCAGGCTAGTTGGAGCAGAGTGATGGATTTCAAAGTCCCTTAGGTGTTGAGGTAGACTATCGTTTATTAGTGGAAGGATATACAGGAGTGTCCCGTGGGTGGATCTTTGGAGGATAGGAGATATTTTTCATCCATTTTAGTTGATAAAGTGTGTTGTTCTCTTCCGAAGAGGGACGTGTTGGCTTAGGGTCCAAATCCTAAAGGGAAGTACTATGTTGCTTCCAGGTATCATGCTTTGGACAAACAGGCTTTAGGCAGTGCTAAGGTTCCTTGGTGGAAAAACATTTGGAATAAATTCTCTTGGCCAAAATGCAAATTTTTCTCTTGGCTTGTGGTGTATGGCAGGTGTTTGACTTGGGACAACCTTTGCAAGCAGGGTTTCCAAGGTCCCTCATTTTGTTTCCTTTGTCTCAAAGATGTTGAGAATGTTTCTCACCTTTTCTTTTAGTGCCCCTTTGCTAGGAATATTTGGAATTTTTGGTGGGGGAATGGATTTTACAGTGCAGGCATCCTTCTTCTCTTGGTGAGCTATGGCGGAATATTGGGCCTATTCCGGTGAAGACTTCATTTTTGCACACAACTTGGCATATTGGTCCTAGTCTAATTATCTAGCAGATTTGGTTGGAGCGCAACCAAAGGATCTTTTTGGATAGGAAGTTATTGGTGGGCCAAGTTTGGGCTCGCATTCTTGGGGATTTGCAAGAGACTGTGCATGCTAAATGTGAGTTATCAGTACTAGTGGACCCTGGGGATACTAGAGTAATTCATAATTTGGGGATTTATGTTGGTAGTACTGGAAGGCCCAAGGTTGGGCAGGGCAGGTGCTCTAGAGAGAAGGTCTTCAGGGGAGGGCATTGGATGCTTCCTCCCACCGAAGTCTTGAAAATCAACATTGATGGATCTGCAAGAGGTAATCTTGGGCACATTGGTGTTGGTGGGGTGGGCAGAGACAGTTTTGGGGTGGTTGTGTTTTTTTTCTCAAAGTATAAGAGGCAACACTCTAATAACCTCATGGAGGCCCTAGAAATTCTTTTGGCCTTGAAGAGGGCACATGCTCTCGGTTGGAAACAAATTATTTGCGAATCTAATTCTTAGGTGGTGGTAGACTTGATAAATAGATGACATTTTGATGATGTTAGTTGGCAACTTGCGGTGGTGGCCAAACAAATCACTAGCCTTGGAGATTTACTGGATTTTTTCACCTTCTCATATATCCCTCAGGAATGGAATAATGTGGTTGATGGGTTGGCTAAATGGGCTTCTGAGAAGAATGGGACTTGGTTAGTGGATGATTGGGACAGTTTACCGAGGGATCTTGCCTAGGATTTGGAGGGTTGGGTTACTACTTGGATGTGAAATGCTGCATTAACGCTTCTTGATCTATTGTTTGTTGTTTCTTGGCCTCTTAGGATTTCTTTTGCTTAATGCTTTGTACCTCTCTTATTGATTAATAATAATTTTTACCCCTCTTTTATTATAAATAAATAAATAAACTAAGTAACAAGCCATTGCAATAAAAAATATTTTCTTTATTAAGAATTTACACGCAAGATGCATAACATAATACAACAAGGATTCCATTTCATTTCAATAATTTAATAATTTACAACAATGCAAGAATGCAAACATATACATACATAGCTCAATTAGCTGTAAGACGATCCAAGATCCTTCCTTTCAAATCTTGGTTCTTCTATCGCCTGTTGTGGAGGAGAAGCATTACTCAAGCACTTTTTCGACAACCTCATAATCTTAATGCGATCCCCCACACATCTATCATTTGATAGATGGCCCTTCCCTTCGACGAAGAGATTGGTAGAGTAACTGATAATGACAACCAACTGAGCATAGTGTTGTGTCCTACATAACTAGAACTCGTAATCCCACAATCTCAAACTAGCATATGTAATATTGGATCATGGTGAACTAACAGTGGAGCCAAAGGTTGTCACACTTCTTTGGCCAAAGTGTTCTCAACGGTAATCCGGAGGAAGGTCATCTATCACATACACTACTCAGGGTCGATTTGACTTAAGGCCATCTTAAACTACGCATAGGTATTTCCTTCAATGGATAATCTATCATCCTAGAGATAACCTATCACCATTTTAACCTACTTGAAATAAACCTACTTAACAAGTAAGTACACAAGCTCCCTCCCATACTAGATAAATAATCCTATGAGTAAACACAATCTATTCTAGTTAAATCAATAACTTAGCTAAGTGTATCACATGTGCCACTCATGTTCAATCATATCTAGTATATAATACCTATGATAAACACCAATCTCCTATTGTGGATTACTTACAAGCACATCACAAAAACAACATAAAATCTTTTATTCCCTCTTCAATGACATTCTAAATTATCTAAATGCAAGTACTTGGAAAAGAAAATTCAAGCAAACATGGAGATCAATTCTTTCATAATTTAAAAATAACAAAGAAGAATATCCCTATGCTTGTTATCGCTTGTCCAATCAATTGGCAGCAATACAAACTCTCCCAAATAGCAACAAGCTTGATAATAGCTTCTCAAGAACATCACAGTGAACTTATACTCTCAATTTGATAGATTACTTCACTCAAACATCAACTCTTTCTCTCAATATGGTAGAATTCTCTCCCTCTCTCTCATAGGTAAAGATGGAAATAAGCTGAAAATAATGCAACATAAAGGCTTGCAAGAAGAATGCGTACTCTCAAATGAAAATACTCTATTATTTATACAACAGCATGGAGCTACACATCCTACAGTATAGGCATGGATATGGACAATAAACACCATGCACAACTACACATATATCACAACAAAAAGGTGGCGACTATGTGAGCTCATACTCAACAAAATATCAATAGATCGACCTTGCTAGATCAACAACAAGTAGAGACTTATTCAAATATGCACGTGGACAATTTGAATTATCTACAACAATAGATATCTACAACAAATGGGTTTCCAAAGGTGGAGCCAAAGCTTCCACACTCCTCTCAATGTTGGCATGGTTTCCATGCATTTAGAAACATTCAATTACCAATTTGCAACATCATGCACTTATCGACTTAATCTGGGGATGAGTCGATTTGGATTTTTATTCTCTTTGACAAAGTCATCAATTATTTCTCATGTTTCAATAGATGTTGGTGCAAATATGATAACATGGAAGTTTAAGTTTACCAAGTCAAAGATAATCTTCACCATAGGTGTCGACTAAGTCTACATCATGCATCGACATAAGGAAACAAACTTGAATGCATTTAATGTGTTCCATAAAGCATGACAACAAGAGTAAAACTCAGCTTCTATAAATTGACCTCTAATAATTGAACTCTATCATGATAAATGATAATCGATCTCAAGCAATATCAAATATGTTAAATATATATTAATATAGATAATATATATAACATACACACACACACATATATAAATAAGTACAAGCAAGATAGTATTTACACATAATAAACACAATATATCAAATGTACGCATATATATATATATATGTATGTATATAAGTATATGCCTCTATGTACACGTATTTGTATGTATATCTATATCAATACATTTGTATGGGTGTGCCCATTCACCAACGTACGAGTGTATCAATACATATATACATATGGATATGTGTTATTCTCTCTCTATATATATATATATGTTCACATTCAATTCACATATAGCCATTCCCAATTACCATCACATTGATAAGTATCTATGTGTGGTACATCTATACATGTGCATATACATATCATTAGATCCCATTGACATGTATGTGCATATATATACACATACACCACGTACGTCCTACTTATCAATATAGTCGTAATAGTACAAGAAAGATCTCAAAAGCTTAAATAGATAAACATCACCCAATAATGCATGCAATAGTAAACAAGACTCTACCAATGCAAATACACCAACTAAGGATGACTTACCAACTTCCCACAAATTGACTCAACTTAATCATTCTAATGTGGTGTGTGTATGCTCAGATAGTTTACTTTTACCGATTACCCGAGCAAGATCTTCTCCTAAGTGATACTTCTCCTCCGCCCGGAGGAATGGAACATATACTTGCAACCACTAACACATGCACAAAATAGTCAATTGTTCACAACATATGCAATATATGTAAAACATCTCCAAAGTTAGAATAATAATTCAATAATCATCCATTCACATATATGTAGTAGTTTTCCATGAGATAACATCAAGTGAGATAGCATTCATATATAACACATTGATAACAAAGTACAAGCACAATTTATTCATCTCCAGGATTCCCATTACATTCATATTTACCCTATGTAGTAATAGTAAATAGTAATTACACAATTCGGGTGTAACAAATTACTAGTTAGGAAAAGTACCTATTTACACCAACACTCCCCCTTAAGTGCAAATTAGGGAGAAGAAATTATTATGAAAATTATGCAAGGATGCATTCTGGCTATGAGGTCATTTTAGGTACCCATATACAAATGCAAATGCAATCCCTCATAAATGAATAAAAGGAGAAAAACCACATGGAAAAACTCCTCTCCGAAAGAGAGAAAATATATAATCAAGCGATGAAAGATGGAGGACTCCATGATACCCCCAATTACAACATCCATCACATACGCACATTACAAATTCCCCCAATGAGAGGGAAATAAAGAGACCACATAGCCCCCCCATAATGAAGTAGCTCCACAGCCACTAAAGAAAGTCTGAAGATAAAGAGAATCCAATGTTGACAAGCAACATGTCTCCCCTCGGGAAGAAATCTAGATCAAATGGTCAATGTTGAAGAAACCTCGTCTCCATGATGAAGCAAGAGGGAAGAAACCTCATGAATGATATCTTTGAAGATGCATCAAGTGCCTCTGAAGATGTCTTAGAAAAAATAGGTGTGACCCCAATCAAGGAAGAAGACAAAGGATGTGGAAACTCAAGAGTAAACTCCAAAGAAGATGTGTGATCAAAGAGGAGAGAGACCCCCCTCAAACATGTCATCCAAATCTACATAAGAGGAATGACAAACCAAATTTAATATACTTTTCATGAAACTATCTTATAAGGAAAAATCTATAAATTAAAATGTCACGCTCATCTAAAGTCCTAGAAACCAAGTCAACACTCGAATTTGAAGAAGAAAGAGATTTAGAACCTCATCAAAGGGTTGATAAACAACAAGGTTCAAAAAAATAGGTCAAAACCACCATCTAAGCAACTACCCAAACCAGATCTAGGAGAGTGTTAAAATAAATTCACCATTTGGAATTAAATGCGAAAAGGTGTAGATGTGTGCATTATAATCAGCCCTACCCATTGCAACAAGTTGCCTACTATGCAAATCACAAATGAATACTGAATTTGGAGTGAACTCAACAGATTTACTAGTTTATGCTATTTGATATACAAAAAGAAGATTATGTTGAATATCATGAATACAAAGAACATCATGAAAACTACCATTGGGCGCATCAACAACTCCTTTACCAAATACATCCAAATAAACACCATTAGCCATTAATATCTTCATAATTGAAGTATGCTTCATGGATGAAAACTTATCAGGTGATCCTACCATATGATATGAGGCCTTGGAGTCAAGAATCCAATTTTGAGACTCATCAACATGTGTTACGATAAGAGCATGACCTTTCATCTTATCATCTTTTACTTTATCACTCCCATTAACAATGTTTGTGATGCTTATGTGTGTAGAAGATGAAGGTTGTGAAGAAGAGGGTGAACTTGAAGATTTAGAGGGAAAATAAATGTTATGTTCCTTTATAAGTTTCCCCATTTCATCTAACTCTTTCTTATAACAATTATGTTCACCATGCCCAAGTCTATTGCAATAGCCACACTTGGGTTTCTCCTTCTCAGTTTTATCCTCTCTAGGAGAGGTAGGTTTATCACAAGATATTGTCTTAGGTTTTGATGTATTATTTCCTTTACCTTTAGGTGATGATGTAATCAAAGCAGGATTCTTAGAGTGTGTATCATGTTGACTAAGTTTAGCTTGTTCCAAAGTCAACCTATGACAAAATGTCTCAAAAGAAGGCATGACAAATGAATCACCTAATCTATCCATTGTAAAATAAAAGGAAGTTGAGAAGTATAAAAATGAACCTTTCAACTTAGATAGAATAAAAAATATGCATTCCTTATCATTTTTATCCTCACCACAATCAACCAATTGAGACTTTAATAATTTAAAATTTACCAAATAGTCCTCAATGGTGGGAGAAGAATCCGTGGAAAGTGATGCCAATTTTGCTTCCAGTTACATAGCATGAATCTCACTAACTGAACCAAATAATTTATTGTACTTATCCCATACCTACCTAGGAGTAGTACATTCCTTAATATGGAAGAACAAACTATTAGAAACTTGCATAATAATCAAGCCCATAGCTTCATTACATTTGTTCCTATGAGATCTTTTTTCATATTCTCTAAAAAAATTAGGTTGCTCATTATCCAAGGTGGACCAAAAACCCCTAGAACAAAGGAATTTACTCACTATATCCTTCCATGTATGATAATTATGAGGATTTAGAACCTCAAACCTTGATTCAACCATTGGGACAATAAGTGTCGAGAGTAATGGTTTAAATTTAACAAACAAGAGGAGATCTTTTGGAAATATAATTCTTGAATTCAATGGATTTATGAAGACGACAAACATAAATTTATTTCATCAATCAACTATGAGACATAGAAGCATAAACAAGACAAGACAACTTGTTAAGGAAGATGGCTCTATTGTGAATATCGAAGAAGAAATTGTTGATGTGGCTTCCTTTTTTTCAAACTTTCAGATGGATTCTAATCCTACCCCTTTAGAGTCTGATGAAATTCTTCGAGTGATTCCTTTGGTGATCACAAACTAAGATCTTAAAAGGACTTGACTAAAGTTGTTACCCTCAAAGAAGTTAAGTTTGTTGTTTTCTCTTTTGGAGCTTATAAGGCCCCGAGGCCAGATGGGTTTCCTCCTGCCTTCTTTTAGGAATTTTGGGACATTGTGTATGGTGACCTCTTAATTATTGCTCAAGACTTCTTTCGTTCAAGTAGACTCCTAAAATAACTCAATTATACTTTTATTGCTCTCATTCCTAAAAAGGGATATGTCTCCTCCATGCAAGATTTTAGGCCTATAAGTCTTTGTAGCACTACCTATAAGATTTTTTCTAAGATTATTGTGAACAAATTGAAAGTTATTTTGAATAAAACGATCATTGAAAACCAAAAGGGGTTTGTTCAAGGAAGACATATTTTATATGTTGCTATTTCTATCCATGAGATTTTCCACTCTATTGAGCTCAACAAGAAACCAGGGATGGCTTTGAAATTGGACATTTCTAAAGCCTATGATAGAGTGTCTTGGACTTTCCTTTTTGTTGTCCTCAAACAATATGGGTTCAAAGGAAGGTTTCTTAAGATCCAAAAGAGATTTTTGTGGTCTGAGGCTGAGGAGAGAAACAAAATGACTCTTGTGGGTTGGGAAAAAGTGTGCCCCAAAAAGGGTTAGAGGCCTTGGTATAAGGATGCTCAAATTATTTAACAAAACTCTTGTTGCAAAATGGGTTGGTGTCTTCTTGAGGGCGCTAAAGATTGGGTTAAGATTCTAAGGGCTAAATATATAAGAAAAAGGGAACATGGTAGCTTCCTAAGAAAAAGGGCTAAATATATAAGGGATCTGCCTTATGGTTTTGTTTTTGGAACAACCTTCTCAAAATAAGAAGTGTGCTTAAAATAGGGGTGAAGAAAAGAATTGAAAATGGGAATGATACTAATTTTTGGGATGATGGTTGGCTTAATGGCCCCTTTCTCTCCTCCATTGACCAACTCCTGAAAATAAAACAAATGTTTATCAGAATTTATGGAAAACAAGTTACTGTTATATAAATTAGGATGGATTGGAGCCTAAATGGATTAACTTCAAAAATCAGTTTTTGGGAGTCAATCTTTGGGGAGGGAGACAACAAAACTGGGATGTTGTTGTGCAAAGCTTATATGAAAGAATTGGTGATGTTGTTTTCTTTTCAAAAGATAGAAAGGATGAGTGAATTTGGGCTAAACACCCCTTAGGGTGTGTCTTGGTGAAGTTAGCTTATGAAGTGTTAAAAAACCTTTGATTCCTAACATGATTTTTCTTTGAAACAATGTCTGGGTAAAAAACTTGATACCCACAATAAATTTTTTTTGGTGGGTTGTTGTTCATGGGAACATCCTTACTACTGATAACCTCAATAAAAGAGGGTTCTAGTTTGTGAATAAATGCTATTTTTCTAAGATGAGGAGACTATAATGCATCTATTCTTTCACTGTTCTTACTCAAGGGAGGTACGGTCCTATTTTCTCCCTATGCTTATGACTAATTGGGTTTTTCTTTCCTCGATAAATATGTTTTTGGATAGATGGTATATTTGCCCTTATTCTTGCAATATAATAAAGGACCTCTGGAAACAAGTGCCTCCTTTCATATTTAGGGGGTTAAGGAACGAAAGAAATAACATGATTTTCTATGAGACTGCAAGAAATAACAGAGAATTGGGTATGGCAATTAAGTGCCAAATACAAGAAAATATAGAAGCAAGGTTTATGCTTCCTCAAAAGTTATGCCCTCTTATAAAGAAACAAAAATAAAACAAATATGAGGGCTCAAACAAGACCTTACCAAAGTCAACTGGCTTAAGTATATCACTAGAAAAACATTGTTTGGTCTCCTCTTGAGGTTGATTGGGTTAAATGCAACTTTGATGGTTGTTCAAAAGGAAACCCGAGTTTAGTTGGTGTTGGAGGTATGATACAAAACCACCAAGGGAATTTTATTGAAAGATATGGAAAAAAATTAGGATTATGCTCAAATAATGTGGCAGAGGCTATGTGGCAAAGGCTATGGTTGTTTGGTGAGGGATAGAATGTATGAAAGAGCTTGGTTGTCATAAGGTGATAATAGAAGGGGAATCCAAACCAATAATTGATATTTTGAAAGAAGAGGTTGTTGTTCCATGGGAGATTAGGGACATCATAGAAAATTGCAAACAAATTATGAGAACCTTCACTCATTGTAAAGCACAACATGCTTACAGAGAAGGAAATAGTGCAGTTGAAGTAGTTGCAAATGAAGCCCTCAAGTACCAAAACGAGATACAATGGGAGCCTGGGATGTTGCCAAGCCAGATTAAAGACATTATATTTAAATAAAAATATGAATCATCATATAATATTAAGATGAGTGATAAGGGGACTTATTAGGATGAAAGGTTACATCAAATTGGATGATGATTGGAAGGACTTACAAGTTAATTATTATGAGGATTATATAGATCACACGATGAATTGTAATGTTGTTTGGATTGATTTTGAAGATATTAATGAAAGTATTATTTCACAATACCCTTCGTCTCAAAAGGCCAATTCAAATGGTGATGTATCAGTATTTTCATGCACAGTTGTCATAATTCATGTGTCAACTGTCTCCTCGAGCTTGTTCTTCAAGGAAAGGATTGCCATTTCTAAATCAAATAGAATTAATGAGGTGATTGATATTAATTCAATGTCCTTGAGTTAGTGTGCAATGATGTATCATTGGGTAGTTAATTTATCCCCTTCACATTAGCTATCTTTTACATCTGGGGAGCTATGATAACTCTATCTGTAACTTGTGGGTGTATATTTCTATCTATATGGGTGTCAAAGTGCCTGGTATTTGTATGAAGAAGTGTGTTAAAATAAGAAGGGTGAGAAGAGTTTGCAGTCTAAAAAATGGGAGGCCCTGGGAAGTGAATAGAGCCTATCAACTACGATAGTTTGAAACAAAATGTGGAGAGGATTTTTCAAAATGTTGGAATGGTTCCTTGTTTTGAAGCCATGTGTGGTTATAACGAGACTCTAAATTCTAAATTCACTAACTCTTGGAAGGGGGGTCATGTGTCCATTGGCACCATTAAGTTTGAAGTGATGACCTAGTTGATAGTGATGGCCACAGGCATGACGAATGAAGGAAAGAAGGTGGTCAAGAAAAGTAATGGGGAGTACCAAAGTTCTGTTAACAAATTCTTTGTTAATGAAGAGAATTTAGAAAGCTTTCAAAATGGCTTTGCTCACCTTGACCTCCCTTCACCCTTTGCCATGGTAAGTATGTTTGTTATGTGCTACTTTACTCTTGAGGGTAGATATATGATGGTGCATGGTTACCACTTTCCAATTTTGAATCATATAAGGCACAATGATAGGATTAATATTCCTTTTTATCTCTTATCCTCCATGCAACAAAATATTGAAAAAGGTGCCTTGCCTCCCCTGCACCAGGGTCTTATAATGGCCCTTTATAATTTTGTGTTGGCTAATAACCTGCACATGATAACTTTTTAATCATAAGCAGTTTGAGCCCCCTCAAAAATGGTGTAATGCATAATGATAACATGAAGGAGAATGTTAACTCAACCCTTGGCCATAACCCTAGGCACTCCTCCATCAAGACTAAGCCTCTGGAAGGCAGTCTTGTGCCCCCTACAAAAAATCAAGCCTCTCATAACAAAAAAGTTGTCTTAAAACCTAAGCTTATTTTGGAGGAGAAGGCTATGGAACTAGAGCTACTAAAAGCTACCCTAGAGAAGAGAAAACAGTCACCTCTTTTGTTGGAATTGCCTAAAACAAAGAAGTTTTTGCATAAGAAACCTAAACAAGAAAATATAATTACCATTGTTGAGGATTCAGATGGGGTCCAAAAGCAGGGGTACGAAGAGGGGTCAAGTGTTTCTAACATAGGTGGTAGGAGGTCGGTTAGACTTGCTAAGGTTGCCTCTACTGAAAAATAGGAAAAAGGTAAAGGAAAATCCATCATAACTAAAGAAGAGGAGCCTTTAACCATTGAGGAGTTTGAAGCTATGATAGAAGAAGAAAGTGAGGGTATGGATAGTGATGAATACAATGAACAAGATGGGGAGGAAGATGACTTTGAGGAGGAGGATGTGGACGGGGAGGATGCTAATGAAGTTGGTGGGATGGAGGGCTAGGAAGAAAATGATAATAATCATGTTGTCACACCTACAGAGGATACTAACAATACGACTATTGATGTTTTGAAAAGTAAAATCACTTTCTTGCAAGTTTGGTAGGAAGACATGGAGAAGGCAATTGGCACGTTGATAAATGTTACTAACGATCTTATGAGAAGGGTTGCGGTCGGCTTTGTTTCTGGATAAACTAAAATCTGAAACAAATTAAAAAAAAGGAAAGAAAGAGGAAGCAAAAGATTCCACTAATGTTGGTGATTTTGATTGGAGGAACTACATCTCCAAAATTAGGGAAAAGTGGGAGTTAATAGCTAATGCTAAGTATTGGTACTTTGTTATCTGGGTTTTTGCTCTTTTTGTGTAGTAGCTACTAGTTATTATAGCTTCTTAAGTTTGTTATTAATGCTTTGGACTATATGGTGGTTTGTTAATCTTAAGACTCTTATCTATGTTTTTGATTATGTTATTGATCGTTATGTGGCCTGTGTGCTTGTTGAAGACTTTATATCTGGCCTGTGCGCCCTTATGTGGGATCCCTCATAGTTGTCAAGCTAGTTTTGTCATTTCTTGGTGGCTTGACTAGTGTTGTTTCCTAGTCAATTTTTTGTTGTTTTTGCTTTGCTTTGCTACTGTATGGCATAAGGGCCCTTCCCTACTAATATAATAAAAAATAAGTGCCAAGAGTACAAAATAAACAAATATCTGAAACAAACTGATGTGATACCTCCCAAATTTGAAGTAAACTAAAAATGAAGCCCCCCCACAAACATAAATTATCCAAGATAAAATATGTCTAAGTAATCAGTGAAGATGCTAAATAAGAAAAAAATGATTAAATAATACCTTTGACTGAATCTAGAAAAAGTGCATGAACCAAATGATAGAGCTCTTGAATACCTTTTTGTTAGAATTGTGAAACAAGCACAAAACCACGAGACACAAGATCAAACAATAAACAAATACACCTTCTACGCAAGATATTGCAAACAATATATGCAATTCAATAAGAAAAAGCTACAGAAGCAAGAGACTCTCAAGAAGATATGAAAGCTCCAAATAATTACAATGAGGGTTGAGTGCTTATTAGAGCAAAACCCTAAATGAGAAGGGGATCAGATCATGACAAGTGTTAACATCACATGAGATGATACATAATGATCTAATATTAGCTCAACTAATAAAGCATAAAAACACTCCTAAGTTTAGCTTAAGTGCATGAGAATAAATTAGACTAATAATCAATTAAAGATTAATTAATTATTAGCTAATGCATGATAACTCTAACACCCACCCTTAAGATGAACTTAGGGAGTAGCTAAAAACCCTAAAAAGAATGCATGATGGGTCCCGACAAACTAGGCCATGTAAGATACCCATGTACAAACAAAAGATCTTTATAATGTAGAGAAATAGAGAAAACCTCATGGGAAAAAACTCCACTCCAAAAAGAGATGAAAGCCAACTGAAGGACTAAAGAAGCCTATAAACAAGACAATGTTGTCCCAGGAGATAGGAATAAAAGATGAACAAAAAGAACACCACTGAAGCATGAAGAAGCTGCAAACACTGTCAAAGAATGATTGTTGTAATGCCGAAACAAGAACCTCCAAAAATAGGAATGCAAGAGTGTCCATGTGGTAAATGATCCATCTCATTGAAATGCATGTAACCAACTGTTGATGTATGCTGCATTCGAAAGTACAAGGAACAAATATTGTATACATAGATCACTACAATGCGAAACCAAGAAAGCATTAGCACCAACAGTAGAAACATCTCCATAATGCTTACAAGGGAGAGGTGTGACAGGTACATTGAAGCTGAATGCCAAAAAGAAGTGCATGAAGAAGAATCAAGAACATCTGAATGTGTAAATATGAAAGTACTAACACATATAAAGGGTGTGCAAACAAAAGGCACACACGCATGAGGCTATTGTCGTGGAATGGACAATCACTTGACAAAGGTATGATTGCAAACAAAGGAAAAACATCAAATCCCCCCATGGCACTTTATAACATAGTGTGAGACAATAAGGCACAAAGTGATGTGCAAGATCCCATAAAAGATACACTTGATGTGGCACTTTATTTCAGTTTGTTTACATGATGAAAAATTCATACAATGGGAGCCCATAATGTCCAAAAAAAATGATTACATGCTGAAAATACAATTCTCTGATAGAAAAAGAGGAAACTGATAACACCATGATGAAGTACACATCAAAACATGCACTTAAAAAAAAATGACACCTAAAAATGTGTCCGGATGTAGAAGATATGGCCCCATTAAATTCTCCAAAACGAGAATTGAACAACAGCACTGAGAAAAGATAATTCTAGAAAAAACAAGAAGTCCAAATTGGAAAACACTTGCACCAATGTGAAGAGCTCAAAATTCTACCCCGTTTCAAAAAAATTGCACTGGAAAAGACCACTATATGGTCGAGATATGGCCTTTGGAATACGAGGTGCAAAACTGAAAAGCCCAACGAAGAGGGGCTGAGTAGGGCAAAAAAGGATCTCCACCAAAGTTAATAAAAATACCTCAAAATGTGAAGGTCCATCATATTTAGTAGTCTAAAAAAAAAATCTCCTCCGGGTAACCAGCATGTGACATTATTTTGCAAAAAAAAAGATTGCATGTTTTGTTTTTAAAGAAAATACATAAAAAAAAAATTATATATATATATTATTTAAAAAAAAAAATGTTTTTATTTAAGAAAAAACAACTTTTATGCATTTAACTTTTTAATGTTAATTTTTCTTTTTAAATAATTTAGAGGAATGAATATCGACATCGCGGAGACGCCGCTTGCCATATGGCAGGTGGTGGTACTGCAGAAGGGCCTATGGACCACACCTCTCGCCAAGCATAGGGGAGCAATTCTACCTTCTACCCTCCTTTTGATTTTTAATATAATTTTTAAACAAAAACCTCGCACTTTAAAGGGATTTTTAAAATTGCAAGGAAAAAATTATAATATTTTTTTTTTTTACCTCAATCCGTGTGCTAGGAAGGTTGTACACCTTCCTAGCAATTTTTTTTTGCCTCTGAAACTGTCTACACGGATTTTGGCAATTTGACAGGCGATCTTAAGGTTTTTGGGCCTTTTAAGCGCTATGGTGATATCCGTTTTGCGCCAAAATGCACCGAAAATGCAGCTACCCTCCGGCTTTGGGAAAAAAAACAACTGCTTCAAACCCTCGTAGATCTGCCATTAGGAGTCGAAATTAGGCAAAACAAAAGCCAATTTTGACTTGTTTAATAGCTTTGAATCTAACGGCGAGGTCTATTCTGCACCAAAATGCATAAAATTTTTGTCCACCTCCAAAATTTGCAAAAAGGCAAAGGGGATTCAGATATGAAGCTTGTAACCTTTGTTGAAGAAGAAAAATCTCATAAATCGAGAAGGGGCTCACTGAATCCACGCTTTGATACCATGTTAGAATTGTGAAACAAGCACAAAACCATGAGCCACATGATCAAACAACAAACAAATACACCTTCTATGCAAGAGATCTGCTAACAATATATGCAATATTCCTTAACAAGAAAAAGCTATAGAACCAAGAGACTCTCGAAAAGATATGAAAGCTCCAAATAATTACAATGAGGGTTGAGTGCTTATAAGAGCAAAACCCTAAATGAGAAAGGGATTAGATCATGACAAGTGTCAACATCACATGAGATGAGACATAATGATCTAATATTAGCTCAACTAATAAAGCTTAAAACACTCCTAGGTTTAGCTTAAGTGCACGAGAATAAATTAGACTAATAATCAATTAAAGATTAATTAATTATTAGATAATGCATGATACCTCTAACACTTTCAACTACCGCTGGAATCACAAAATTGAATAAACTAGCAAAAAGTTATGAGCTCGGAGGTCCAAAAGAGAAAAACACTTTAGTTGGAAATAAAATGTACTTGCAACAAAATCTCGCAAAAAAAATTGCACCACTGTGAAGTACACAAAACTAGCTTTTTGTGGATATATTGTTTACAAAGTTTCAATATCTGGGCAAAAAGTTATGCTCTGAGGAGAAAAGGCCTAATTTGGGTAGTTGGAGGGCCACTTTAAGCCCTTGGAGGGCTAGCATTTGGTCATTGTTATGATTGTAGGGTTTGTTGGTACAAAAAATAAAATTATCACTTGCATGGTAGTTGTGGGGCGAGGATTCAATGATGGTTGGTGTGATAGGATACCTATGCCGCCTGCTGGACTTGAGCCCCTGATGGTGACATGTGACTGTGGGCACCACATACAATGAATTAACCACATAGAGTTATAAACACAACTTTAAATATTTATTAATAAACAAAAATAAAACCTATCGAATAATATATTTACATACTACGATGTACCACCTAATTTGACCTATACTGACGTACTATAGATGATGTAGGATGACATGATGCTTGCATATACAAAATTGATAGTATATTCTTGCCAACAATCGTACCTTTTGCTGATGTTGTTGACTATATGACCTGCGTACAAACCGTACAAAATGTATGGATTCGTACTGTATGGATTTATGTCAATGGTACAACAAAAAATCCTCTAAGGAACTGAGATAAAAATCTCTAATTTTGGTGATTTGATAGGTGATCTTAGGGTTTTTGGGCCTTCTGAACACAATGGCAAGGTTTGTTTTGGCTTAAACCACTTCAAAAAATTAGCTACCCTCAAGATCTAACAAGTATCTCCCAACTTCAAACCCTCGTAGGTCTATTAAATATGTTAGATATTGACGAAACAAAATACCATATTTTCTTCCTTAGACACCTTAGACTCAATGGTGAACTCAAGTTACCTCCAACACACGCCAAAAATAACCTATAATAAAAACCCACAAAGAGGAACCCTCCAAATTTGGTGTATTTTTCAAGTTGTTTTGATTCTCCCTATCACCATCTGGTGCAAGTGAAGAGCATACTCAACCTTACTTAGAACCACCAAGATCTCTCACCAAAAATAACTCTACCCTCAAATATGAGAAGGAAATTGCAAGGTCATGCTCTGATATCATGTACGAGCTAAAAATTAGCTTTATCCCAAGATCAACTATAAAAATAATGAAAACCTCCCACAAGAGAGTATACAACAAATGAGCTTGCTTGATATTAAAATCTATCAAATATGGTGATGAGGTATGTTACAAAAATGTACAATTACCTTGCTTATATAGATAAGGTGTGATGAAGTTCTAAACATTAAATGACACGTGCCATCATTAAATGACATAGGACTCTAATATTTAATAAAAGCTAAAAAGCTAAAATCTTATCTTTAAAATAACTTAAATATGCCTAGGACCTAAGTGGGATTAACATGTAAATATGACCTCACTAATTACTAGTTAGAAAAAGTACCTATTTACACCAACAATCATAACAACTAGCCACTTGCTCCTAGATAGACACCTAATCATGCTTTGGTTGCCACCTAGTCCAACTTAGACACTGAACTATAAACCTTGATATGACCTAACTACCTGTACATGATTATAATAATAATTATAAACTTATTTAAAAGTCAAGGTAGACACAAGCCAATTACTTATAACCCAATACATAATATACAATTTTAGGGATGTATCATGTCCCCCATCTTCATAACAATATTTTCCTCAATACTAATTTATTATGGATGGTTTTACATAAAATTTCATCTTCCCATGTGGTAACTTTGACTAGAAAATACTTTCATTTAATGAGATACTTTAGGATTGTCCTTTTTGTCAACTTCTTCGTGTGTGTTTGGAAAATTAACTTTATCTCCAAAATGTGTCTCTCCTTTACACCGAGCTTATCTATCTCTAATTATTTTATATTTTATACTAATCCGCTTGCCTCTTCATTATGTTTTGTTCCTTTGCCTTATTCTCCTCAAGACTAGAGGGTACCTCTTGGGGATGAATGCATTCTTGCATTTCTCTAAACTTTTGGTGTGCACTTGAAGAAGAGGTAAAGGATGGTATATGGTACCCTAGCATTGATTGGGTGCTCTAATTAGGATCTCCTCTAGGAGTTAATGTTTTATTAATTTCTCCAGGTAGTGATAATGCAAGGAAAGATGATATTGGTTTGGCTTCTCTTCCCTCTTCTTCTATTTCTCCTCCACCTCTTCCTTTTCCTTCTTCTTCTCCTCCTCCCTTTTCCACTTCTTATTCTTATTCAGGTCTTTTCCTTCTTCTTCTTGTATGTTCTTAATCGACAATAAGTTATGAGATCCCATATGAGTGGTAGCACTTGGATTTAGATTAGCCAACCTAGATGATCCACCTTAGTTGTTTGAAGCATCTACTTTTGAGCCTAATTAATTGTGGATTTAAGCCCTAATATTTTCTAATGTGTTATGCATGCTCAATACATCTCCTTGTATGTCATCTGTTCTTCCATGCATGTGTTCAATATTGGCACCTTTGTCTTGTTTTTTTCTTCTCCCTGGTGTGTGGTATCCATCTTTCTAGTAATGGATTATCTTCATCACGAGTGTTCAGAGTTAACATATTCTTTTAGCCTCTTTTGGAAGACCTTGCCATGATGAAACAAAATAGTTTTGCAATAAACAACACAAAACAAATGAAATTAATTTGATTCTTTTGTAACTTACCACTTGGCCTTTATCTCACTCCCTAGAAAAAATCAGTAAGAAGATCATCGATTTGTAGCATTGAGAGCAAATTTGGCGAAAACCCTAATATTGTAATAACTCCTTGAATTCAACTCTATAAATGGCCTCAAATCTAGGTTGTACCAACATAAACATGTTCTTGATAACCCCTCTACACACGAGCAACAAATTCATTTTATTTTCATTTTTATGAGCAAATTATGTGGAAAAACTAATGTAATCTTAATTATATTATAGCTCATCAAATTATACTTTGTTTTCCTTCAAATTTATATGATAGTAGCTTTAATATCATCTTCAATAACCCTTTAAAAATTAGGAATAAAATTAATAAATCAAAGAGTTATGAATTTCCAAAAATGATTTTCAAAATCATAAAAATTGTCTTGCTTTCATGATATAAATCATGATCTAATACCACTTGTAATAAATTTTTTTTAAAAATACTAAGAAATATGATGTAATAAGTGACTTCAAAAAAACCTCTAATCTATCTAGGTGAAATGTGGAAATATAACATCTATAATTAAACTACTAAATTTTCCACCCTATTCATTTAAGGAGTTTAGGGTTATAGATTGGCAACATTGCATTAAAAATCAAATAAAATGAAAAATAAATGTGAAGGCCTTGACCTAAATTTAGTTTTCCCGCGTATTTCTCTCCAGTGGGACCGCTTCCACTATTACGTGGCACGAAAAGAATTGTGGAGGGAACGATATGTCCTCCAAATTTCAAATATAAGAAAGCCTTAATTGGTCGAATCGACGATCCACGGATCAAAGAAGAATGCATCTGAACCGTGCGTTAAAAATAATCTGACGGTGATAAAGTATCCCCATCTCATCCAAAAGCCCTATAAATAAACCTGGAAGTCAAATTCAAATTAAGTTGCTGGAGCTTTCTTTTACAATCGAAAGAGCGAAGTGCGAATTACCTAGTATTTTCAGATTTGAAAGAATGGAGTCAGGTGCAAAGGTAGGCAAAGGAGGGCGAAAGGGAGGCGCCAAAAAGAAAAGCGTGTCCAAGTCTCTCAAGGCTGGACTTCAGTTTCCTGTTAGCAGAGTGGGCAGATATCTCTAGAAGGGAAGGTATGCCAAAAGAATTGGATCTGGTGCCCCCATTTACATTGCTGCTGTGATGGAGTATTTGGCAGCAGAAGTGCTGGAGCTCGCTGGCAATGCCGCCAGGGACAACAAGAAGAACAGAATTATTCCCAGGCATCTTCTGCTCGCCATCAGGAATGACGAGGAGTTGGGGAAATTGTTAGGCGGAGTGACCATTGCTCATGGTGGAGTTCTGCCTAACATTCACCAGGTGCTTCTTCCCAAGAAGTCTGCTGCCGCTTCGGAAAAGGAGCCCAAGTCTCCCAAGAAGAAATGAGCTTCCATTGATCTGGAGGTTTAGGATTATGTTTCAAATGGTGTTTTGTAACACCACCATTTATCTTTATTTGTTATCCATTCTTAAACGGCTTGGCTTAGGTATGGTATTTCAGTTTAAGTGTCTGTTAACTTTTGTACAGATGTAAGTTTGTATGAGAATTGTAAGAGCGTTAGATAGCACGATCATCAGATCTGAGATTTGGGAGACTGAGTTTTTTCTTTATTAGCTTGAACTGTTATGTGTTAAGCTGGTTTCACTGTTGGATATGTGCTTACATGGAAACGTTCTGTATCACAAGTAAATCAAATATGGTAATAATCAAGCACGGTTAATTATATATTATTGTTGAAAATATGAAATTATTCTTAGAAATACAAATGAAATTGTTGATGTCAAATACCTTAGACTTGACATAATCTAACTAAGATAAACCAAACATTTAATTGCCTAAAAAAAAAAAAAAAATCTCATAGAAGACATGTATTTTCTAGAGTCATAAATAAATTGACAACCCAATAAAATGAAGCCTCTTTCCAAAGTAAATGCTTGCCAAATATAACAAGTACATCCCTAAATATGGCCAACTAATCCTTTTTAACAACTATGTAGCCTTAGAGCAAATATTTTAATGGCCCTTTTTAGAATTATAAAAGGGGCATTTAATAAGATGTTTTAATTTCTCACCAATTGATAATTTGCATTGTAGAAGCTTCTATGCAAGCATTTGAGCATCAACATCAATATTAGATTTCTAAATTTCAGCATTTAGCTTAGCATAGACCTTTATGATTGAACCTACACTTCCATTTCACATTAAGATTAGGAATTAATGTTAAGGTGGGGAGAAGACTAATAAATACATTTTAGAGGAAAGAAATAGAAATAATAGACAAATAGCCACCACTAATCCTTGAAAAGGTTATAGGTGATTGAGGTACATAATTTCATAGCTAAGTCACGAGTCACAAGGGGCTGTATAAAGTCAATAAGCTAATGGTAATTATTATTCCAATCAAATTGCTCCTTGATGATTTTCCAAGAAGAACATTGCATATTATTATTCCAATCAAATTGCTCCTTGATGATTTTCCAAGAAGAACATTGCATGGTAGAAAAGTCCAACAACTCTTTAAATTGATTAACATTCTTCTTGAATAAATAATATGTTTTCCTAGGAAATATGATAGCCAATAATTTCCTAAATTGAATGTGTGTTCCACCAAATAGAAGAGGATAAAAATTTGAAGCCATGTTGTAAATATGGTTCCCTCTAATTTAAAAATTGGCACACTTTTTGCCAAGCCTTCCAAATGGAAAGAATAGGGAAATAGGTCTTCGTTTGAAAATATGAAGTGAAAAGAATATTATCCAACCAAACAAGATTTTGACATCTCTCTTTAACATTTGCATTGACCAACTTATGCCTCAATAAAACATTCAATGGTTCATCACCTTTAACAAT
>VDFB02329087.1:0-21767 GCA_007258455.2 Sequoia sempervirens
CAACACAAGTGCAATAAACATTTCAAAGAACCCAATTATGCATTCAAGAACGAAACGCATATCTATCAAATATCATTTCCTGAGAGAAAAAGTGCTGGAGAATGAAGTTAGATTGGAGTATGTGACCATAAAGGAACAAATTGTAGACATATTTACCAAGGCTCTTCCAAAGGATACTTTTGAGCATCTTAGGGAGATGTTGGGGGTCATTGGCCCTCCGAACTAAGTGCACATGAAGGTGCATCAGTCCAGTGAATTGACAAATTCTTTATTTATTTGGACTAATAAATGGGTCTACTACACAGGGGGAGTAGAAAAGGTTTTTCATTGTTGCAATATGAGTGTGCTCCTAAGGGGGAATGATCAGAGTTGTTGATCTTTGTCATTGATGTCAAAGGGGGAGAGAAAGTCATGTGAAAAATAGTTGCAAAAGAAGAGAAGGTGTTCTCCTGGGATATTGTGAAGGATGTTGTCTTTGATGGTTTTTCACATCATGTGTTTCCATCAATGACAAAGGGGGAGATTGTTGCAAGTATGAGCTAGTCTGATGGTGTTGTCATTAATGTTGTCATTGATGTCAACACAGTTCAATATGTCAATTGCAGATTGTACATGTATAGCTAAGATGTTGTGAGTACATGGAGCTATCTTTATGTTGTTGCAGATGTGTTGTGTTGATGAGTTTCCAAGTGCTTTTGAGAAAATTAAAAAAGAAGAGAAGTCAAAGTGATGAATGTGTTCAAAATGTGCTCTGGTATGTGCTCCACATTTCTCCTATGTTGATCCTATGTTTGTGCGGATCTAAAGATTTGATAATGGTGATCTTGTGGTGATACATCCTAAGTTTTAGCTTATGGTGTGATAGTACATGAATGTTACATTCACTGGTGTGTGAATTGTTCTGGCAGAGTTGATCTTCTGTGGACTAAGAGAAATGTTTTTTCTCTGCAGTCCTTCACTATTTCGTTTCAGATCTTGCAGATATGGGATGTGTCTTGAGATGGTGTTCTCTGGGCTTTGGCAAAGAAGGTTGAAGTTTGGTGATCCAGAAGTCATGTTTCAGTGTTTCAGTATGGGTTTGCACTATCCAGATGAACTAGTGAAAGGTGTTCAGAGTTTGAAGCATATTGCATTTTCTATGGATGTATCTGAAGAAATTTGGGATGTATTCTTGTGCATAATGAAGTGTTTTGTGGAGTCTACATGTCATCTTCTTGTTGGGAAGTGTGTACATCAATTTTCATTTGTGTTTTCATTAGGTTTGGCTGACTTGGTGTTTACACTTCATTCAAAAAATTAAATTAAATTGAGGAAGCGTGTGGTTGATCTGAGACATTATTTTTTGGTCTTGGTTAAATGTTTTATTAGTCCACTCTCATTCCTTTCCACTGCAGGAATGTTGAGTTTCTGACCTAATTTGAATTTATAAAATGAGGTATTTGTGGCCAACCTTGGATAAAGTTTCTAAGGTTGAGGATGTATAAAAGCAAGTTGAATTGTGAAGAATTGTTTGACAATGTGATGCAAAGTGACGAAAGTGAGCTACAAATCATAAGAGCAGAAGTGTTTGTGTGAGTGAGTTGAGACAACAGTACTTCACTGTGTTGGATTCCTAAAGGCAGTGAGCTAATGGTTTATGCAATCCTTATTTAAAGATAGGGATGTGTGTTAATTGTTGTGGTGGATCTTTTTGTTCTCATTTGTATCTATAGGTAGTGATCCTCCCTATTGGACAGTGAGTCCTTTTTGTAGGCAGTGAGCCTTTGTACTTAGACAGTGAGTCCTCTTCTGGGCAGTCAGTCTCAGTATTCAATTTTATAATCTTTATATTGTGAGTTAACCCTCACCATGGTTTTTCCCTTATTGGGTTTTCCACATAAAAATATGTTGTTCATTGTGTTGATTTAATTTCTATTATTTGTGTTTCATGCTCTTACTTAATAACAAAATAGTGTGGTTGTGGAATTGATAAGTGTTGAAATATTAAGTTTGAATTTTGTGACAACTGATTCACCCCCCCTCTCAGTTGTCCTATGCCTGTTTAACAAAAGGAAATCCTCTTCTTATGTCAAAAGTCATTGAGCAAGATGAAGGAGACAAAGAACATTGTTAACAAGACATCTAGCTTATTAAATTCATCTTGTGATAATTGCTTACCTGTTACATTGGGAATTTGAGAAAATCCAAGTTTGATGATACCCCCTATTTGATGACGAGAAGATGGGTGGATCTCAGATGAGCACAACTTCACCAACTATTTCAATTGTCAAAGAATGAATTTGAAATAAACTCAAACAACCAACATAAGGTATAATACTTTACCCATCTTCTCATCATCAAACAGGGGGGTTCAAAGATGAGCACAACTTCACCAACTATTTCAATTGTCAAAGATGACTTGGAATTATTTTTTCTTTGGTTCCCACTCGACGCTACAAGGATATCTTTTGGGGTTTTCGAACAATGACTTCAATATTGTTAGCTTGATTTCCAAGGACACAATGTTGCAACCAACCTTTGGTAGAATGAAATATTTAATAAACACTTCCTACTAGATGAAGTTTCTATGCTACTTTCTGATGAAAGTAGTTTACTCTCTATCTATATTCACCATATCACAATGCCTTATTTTGTATTCAATATTAATATGGTGCACTGTAAGGGACAATAGTAGTTATTGATTACTACGGAAAGTCTCTTGTTGTACCCCTTATCCATTATTCATATTATTATATCTTAATTGAAATTGTAGAGCATTAGAAACTTTGTGCACATGACCCTAAATTGGGTCAATTGAGTTACATTTTTGGCATGTTCATAGGAAGTTGAGTCATCTTAGTACTACTAGGCTATGGAATTATGCTAGCAAAGTCTTATTAAGCTAAAACTATTTACAATAGTCCCATGTGATATCATTATCATTTTCTGGGGTGCTTGTATTTCCCTAATGGTAACCATGGAGTTAATCCCTGAAATAAGGTTGAATGGTGAAACCCTACCCAACGGTGACATTACTATTTCTCCTTTAAAATCTCATAATAGATCAATGGACGATTTTCTTCTAGTCTTCTACTGTGCTTCTATATTTTTGCTATGGGCTAAGGTATTATCATATGCATATTGTATTTTAGTCTATTTTGACATTTTGAGTTCATAACATTGATATCAAAATAGTTTTTGAACTTCAATATTTGTTAGATCTTGAATAAAATGAAATTTAATTCATCATTTATAGATCTTCATTGAAATAATGGAAAACTAAATATATATACTAGACTTATTTTGTTTGTACACATGGCTATGTTGAAAGGAATAGTTATTCAACATAGTTACATGAGCAAAAACTAATTCTTGAACATTGATTTCTCAATTCTTACCAACATCAAATTTTCTTATTGGCCACCATAACTACTTTTATTACTATAGTTTAATTGCTATGTTTTACTTCATTAGTTTCATGGGAAATAGATATATAAGCACCATCTACTAATTCAGTTGGATTTTTTTTTGCTTTGGCCCCCACTCAATGCTTCAAGGATATCTTTTGGGGTTTTGGAACAACCACTTCAATATTGATAGCCTAATTTTCAAGGACACAATGTTGCAACCAGCCTTTGGTAGAATGAAATATTTAATAAACACTTCCTACTGGATGAATTTTCCATGCTGCTCTATGATGAAAATAGTTTACTCTCTGTCTATATTCACCATATCACAATGTCCTATTTTGTATTCAATCTTAGTATGGTGCACTGTAAGGGACAATAGTAGTTATTGATTACTATGAAAAGTCTATTATTGCACCCATTGCCCATCATTCATATTATTATATCTTAATTGAAATTGTAGAACATTAGAAACTTTGTGCACATAACCCTGAATTGGGTCAATTGAGTTACATTTTTGGTATGTTCGTAAGAAGTTGAGTCATCTTAGTGCTACTAGGCTATGGACTTAGTCTAGCAATATATTATTAAGCTAAAACTATTTACAACAGTCCCATGTGATAGTATTATCATTTTGTGGGGCACTTGTATTTCCCTAATGGTAACCATGGAGTTAATCCCTCAATTACAGGCTATGATGTTAGTCTCATTGATAAGTTCTAGTCATCTTCTTCTTGATTTTTGTTCATAAACATTGCATCACTAATCAGTTTTGTTTGTTTATTTTTATTATGGTAGCAACTTGATAAGTTCTAGACTCTCAGACTCTCAACACACTATGCATAAATCCAAAGCCTGGTTAAAGATAGATTGTCTTTTATGGTATGATCTAGGAGGATCTATGAACCTTGAAAAATTAGTTGTCTCCAATGCTTGAGAAGATGACACCATGGCGTAATGCTTAGAAGCACGATTCCAACACCACTTGAATCACAGAAAACAAAGTCCGTATGCCCAAGTTACGACAAGTTAAACTTGGGGTCAAATAGGAAACAGAAGCCTGTTAGAAGGCAAAAAAATGATAATCTCAAAATTTGGAAAAATTGGCATCAAGATGAAGAGCTCGATGAGATGATCCCGACAATGTTCATTGCATTGAAAATGAAGGTCGTATGATGGAGAAATGGTTGGTCAAAGTTCCAAGTTGACTAGGATGACTTGATGGTATGATGATGATGTCAACATGACGTCAACAATTGATAGGGTAGATGAGTCATTGTATGGATGCTGACATGGGCCAATTAGGTCTCGACACGTGGCAGTCGTATAGTGACATAGCAGTACAGATTTGAGTTGGAAGTACGACAGGTAGTTGACATGGCAAAATCGACATGAAGATGAAGAGCTCGACGAGACGATCTTGATGGCGTTCGTTTCATTGAAAATGAAGCTCATATGACAGAGAAATAGTTGGTCAAAGTTCCAAGTTGACTAGGATGACTGGATGGTATGATGATGATGTCAACATGCTAATGTGGCAGAGCTGGCGCATGACACATGACATATGACATCAGCATGGTTGTATAGTACAGATGATGAGCTGGCCCAATCGGGGACTGCCACGTGGCATCTGTATGATGACTATGCAGGTTGTACGGTGACGTGGATGGCAATGTGGACAAACCAGCTAACGTGGATGAACTAGTTGATGAGGATAGTGACGTGGCCAGCTGATTGGATGAAGTCGATGAATCATAATCTGCCATGTGGCACTCTCTCTGCATGCCATGTGTCCCCTCATCTCTCTCTCCCTCCTCCGGCGAGTTGTTTTGTTTGCTAAAAATAACTTGTTGGGGGTCGAACTCCCACCTTGCATCCTTCGAGCAGCATGGGGAACCATTGTTCCATGCGCACATACCTTACCAATGTATGGTGCGAGTTTTTTTCAATGTGATAGCCATTTGAGTTGGCTTCTAAAGAGTGCTAGTGGTGGGGGTTGAACCCGCAACCGTTGACGCCCAAAAATATATTGTCACCGTTGCGCCATGCAGGGGTTTGTATATGTATGGTGACTAAATTTTTAATAACCCATTCTTAGTCAAAGTCCTTAACTAAATAACTAATAGAAATTTAGTTAGGAATAAAAACAAATTCCCTAACAACAAAAGCTCGATATATGTTAAAAATAAAGGGCTTAAAACAATTTAAAATATATTTTTAGAGGGGTTTGTTAATTGATTATTTAAAAAAAAGGAGATATGGGTGATTTGTAAAAATCATTTGGTTATAAACCAATTAAGGCAAGAATTGTGTATAAAAGGGGAGTGTTAGGAGAGCTTCAATCATCCCATTTCTTGGATTGAATTCTCAAGTTCTCCAAATGAGAGAGAATTCTTGTAGAGGGAATAGGGAATTTTTGATGTATTAATGCTTTGATTCTGTAGCAAAGCCTTTAGGTAGTCTTTTCTTGCTCTTTGTAAATCAGTCCTTTGGCCTTTTGAGAGCCTTTATGCGAGTTGATTTGAGTGAGGAATTTTTGTATGACAACTTTATGGACGGGCTACAAACGATTGTAAAGCAATTTCCAAGAGGCTCTTTTTAGAGATTGTACTACATTTGCAGCATTGTTATAGATTGGTCACTCTGTTGAGATAGACCCGAAGATGTAGTCCACTTAGATGAACTCCGTAATCAATATTGTGTCCTCTTCTCTCTCTCTTTGTTATGTGTTATAATTCTCTCTCTTTATTGTTCATGTTGCTCCATTATTTAATGTCTTTCCAGTTAAGCTTTAGGCATTAAGGATTTGTTCACCTTTATGCACATTCACTTTAGCAATGTTTTTCATAGATCCCTTCCACATCAGATCATGATACAAAAAGTAGTTACCATAACTTTGGGGCTTTTTATTGCATTTTTATCCAGCTGGCGCATGGATTTTGTGTTGATTACTCTACTTGTTCTGATAGTGTTCCAATCATGAGGGAAACTCAAGATGGTAAAGAAATTTAGTGCCAAATCCCAGGAAAAGGAAGTGGCTGCACATATTCTTTGATTGGGTTTGACCTTTTGTGGGAGTTGTGGAAATCATTGGACCTAGTGGTGAAGCCTCTATAGTGTTAAACCCTAAACTTTGAGATGCATTTCTTAACAGATCAACCATAACTAGATTGTCAGAACATATATTACATTCACTTCTCCAATTTGGCGACTCAGGGTTTTAGAGTATGTTTTTAGAATGAAAATTATGGCCAAGATCCTAATACTGAGCACATTTAGGTTTTAACATGCATCCTTGAAAATTACAGAAGATCCTAAAACTGAGCACATTTAGGTTTTAATATTAGGGCATCCTTTACCTGCAGATTTTTCCGCTTTCCCTGCCGCTATTGGTTTTGGCTCCTCCAAACTCTTCCTCACTGGTTTTGACCTTTTAGTTCTTCAATTTGGTGAGCTGCAACCTAAAAATAAGGTTTTGACCAGGGGTTTAGAGTATGTTTATTAAAAGGAAAATTATTGATAGTAAAATGAAAATTATGTTGCCCATTATGCAATTTTTTTTTGAAATGAAATATTAATAATATAATATAAATATACTATAATATACTATAATATTATGATATTATATTATATAATATTATAATATTATATAATATTTAATGTAATATTATATTATATTATATTATATTATATTATAAATATTATTAATATAATATAATATAAAAATTATATTATAAATAGTCCACTTAGGTAGGGGTCCCATGAGGGGGGCTTAAACTTTATGGATTATGATCAAATTCAAAAGAAAAAATAATAGAAGAGTAAAGGTCATTTATTTAGTCATTTAGTTGTGATTTTACCCAATGACCAAATTAATCACTTATAAATGACCAAATTAGTCATTTATTTGCCAAATTCTATTGGTGTTAGTCACATGACTAAAAATTTTAGTCACGTAGTCATTTATTTGCCAAATTCTACTAGTGATAGAGCATACAAATAAAAGTATGTTTGATTATAAGCATAGTAAAACATATATTTTAATTGATATATATACATTTGACTGCCACACTAAACTTTTCTTATCTCAAAATGCACAGATTCCAAAATCCTATACATTTAACATTCATTCCTCAATCCTTTTAACTTAATTTAATTCTATTTATAATAAAATTATACACTTGTTTATTCTAGATCTATTACAATTTAATATTATTTTTTAATTTAAATTAATGTGTTTAAACATTAAATTCATTAAATTAGCATAAAATAACATTACGAACATGTGCTTTCTCCTTTATAAATCAATACATATAAATCCATTCATGAAACTAAAATAAGAATGCTTATCTATCCATTATTTTAAATAGAAACAAACCTGCAATCTCAATAATGTGCACAATAAAGATTTTCGTACAACAAAGACAAGTGACAAAATAAGTAAATCTAACAATTCTAAATCATATGGAATCTTTCCACATTTGACTATCACACTAATTTTTTCTTATCTCAAAATGCATAGATTCCAAAATCTTATCATTTAACATTTGTTCTTCTATCCTTCTAATTTAATTTAATTTATAGTAAAATTATACACTTGCCTATTCTATCTATTACAATTCAATATTATTATCTAATTAAAATTAATGTGATCATACATTAAATTCATTGGATTAGCATAAATTAACATTACAAAAATGTACTTTCTCCTTTATAAATCAATACCTATAAATTCATTCATGAAACAAAAATAAGAATGCTAATCTATCCATTATTTTAAATAGAAACAAATCTACAATCTCAACAATGTGCGCAATAAAGATTTTTGTGCAACAAAGATAGGTGAGAAATAGGAAAGACATGACAAATGTGACACCGCTCCATTTTGTTATGTTTTTCTTGATAGCTCAGATACTTTGTTAGACCTTATTTTATGTTATGGTTGTTCTATCGCTAATAGTGGAGCAATGATAGACTATATGGATGTGATGATACATTATATGCATGGTGATTATGTTTAATATGCTTTATGATTGCATAGATGCGTAGTTGTGATGGCATTGCTATATATGCTTATTGTAGTTTAATTGATATATTATCTCGTCAATTGATGTGACATTGTATTGGTGAAGAGAACGGTATTGCATCACTTGCTTGTGAGTGTCCTGTGATTTTTGTGATTCTCTCTTCACGGTGTGTATGAATTACTATCTGTATACATGTACAACTCTTGCTTGTGTTGTAGGTTTGTAGGTATAGGACAACGACTTCACCTGGTTTCGCAGGTCTGAGCATGTCCACTACTCAACAGTAATGATTGGGAGATAGTAACAGGCTACCTAGTCATACCTTTACCCTAGTACAATTTTGTGTCATTAGTTTGAGTCTTGGTCATATTCCTTACCCATGTTTTGTGTAACACCCCTCTAGTTTTCTCTTTCGATTGAACAATATTTCTCTATGTATGTTTATTTTGTTATCACTTTGTTTGTGGAACTTGGTTACTTTTGACCACTAATTGTTAAGCGATGTAAACATTATGTTTTGGTGTGATGGTATTTTATTTGGTCGTTATTATTATTGCATGTCATGGATTAGATTAGCATGTATGTGAATTAACGATGCTTTACACTTTCGATTATATCATGGATTTTAGACGTTTTAGTTAGCTATACTGTATTGGTGAAGGGGAAGGGATCACATCACTCGCATGCGAGTGCCCTGTGATTCCGCGATTCCCTTTTCATGGTGTGTTTTAATATATTATATGCATGTTTCGACACTCGTATTGTGTGCAGGATGCAGGTACAGGACATCAACTCCACCTGGTTTCACAGCTTTGAGCGTGTCCATCGACCAACGGTATCGATTGGGAGATAGTAACTAGGTTTTCTGTGTCAAGTCATCACCCTAGTCATAGTGTGTCGTCGGGTTGTTAGTTGGGATAAGTTAATTTCTTTGTTGCCTCTTCCCTCCTTGCTTGCGTATTTAAATTTGCAAGATAAATGGTGTTTGTTTTATTCATTTGCTTTTTCAAAATAAATAAATGAGTGCTTATTAATTAATTAGTTAATTTAATTCAATCAATAAAATAATCTAATCTTGGATTAGATTTATTTATTGATAAATTAAATTAAAATGTTGTGTTAGCATTATTAAATACTGAGATCAAATCAAAAATAGAAATTTCCTTGCATTCCTTTTTGAAATAAAATTAAAAATGTTTTTTTATGTTGTTAGTTTCCTCCTTGGCCTTGTATTTAAAATTGCAAGTTAAAAGTGATTAAATGGCTTTGGAAATTTATAAATGATGATTGTTTTGTCTTATTGAGATGTTGGAAAATTAGTGATTAATTAATTAATTTAATTTAATTAATAAAATAATCTAATTTTGAATTAGATTTATTTTATTGACTAATTAAATTAATAGAGATAAATTAAATCAATTTAGTCATGTTGGCATCTTTAGATTTTTGGATTAAATCAAAAATTAGAATTATGCTTTATATTTTACTTTTAGAAATAAAAGTTGAAAAGAATTTTATTTGTGAATTGTTAAATTCATTTGGTTAAAGAAATTTAATTGCCTTTGGGGTTGTAAATAGGTTTTTATCTTTAAATGGTATTATGCAAATTACATTTGAAATATGAATTGTTTTAAAAGAAAAAGAAAATAAAAATATCTCCATTTTAGCAATAAGTTTTGGTGGGTGAGTCCATTTTAGGGCTTTGACAAATTTGGGGGAGAAAAGGGCATAAGGTAATTCATTTTATTTTGGAAAATTTAATTTGGAATTTTGGTGGAGAATTGGAAAATTGGAGAGCAAGCTTGGATGGGATTTTTGAAAAATTAGTGAAGGGAAGATTGAAGATTAGTAAAGCTAAATTGCAAAGCAAAGGAAAAACCTCCATTGAAAGACTTCAAGCTTGGAGAAAACACAAGGTTCTTTGTTTAAATTTTGTGCAATTCTTATTTTGAAAATCATTTAGAAGTTATATAAATTGTTAAAGAATTCAAAATTGTGTAGTAGAAGAAAAACCCATCAAGAAACTCCACTCAAATTTGAATCAAAATTCTCAAAAGATATTGTGAAAACATAGAGATTAAAATTATGTTATCAAGCTTTGCAACAGAAAAATTTGAACAAACATGGTTATTTCAAATGCAAAATCTTGTAAAATTTTTGTGTTGTGGAAATTTTCATTTTGAATTGGGGAAAGAAAGGGAAATCTTCAAATTGGTTTGATTAAATCCATTATTTTCAAATTTTATTTCAAGTGCTAGGAGGGAGCATTTACCCAATCTGGGTATTGAAAAGAAAGTATTTTTACAGTCATTTTATTATGACTGTGTGTATATATTTATATATATATGCATATATATATATACATACCTGGTTATATGTATATATATATACATATATATACAAATATATATATATTTATATATTTATGAATTTCGTATTTTTTTTTCTTCATTCTAGTTTTGCCCAGAAAATGTTTTTTTTACCAATCGAAATTTCTTACGAATCCGCGAATGGCGGATCATTTTTTTTGTTTTGAGTTTCCCGTGCATGGTGGAAGGAAGGGGTTTTAAGCCCTTGGCCACCCCCATGGATGGCGACGGCCGCCTGTGGAGGCAGCGCCATCGCTGCCTACACAGGCCGCCGCCCCCATTCATGGGGGCTGCGTCCCCTGTTAGAACAGGGCGCGGTCGAACCCTAATGGGCGCCGCTTTTGTGTTTTAAATCTTTTTTTTTAATTTTATATTTATTATATTTATTAAATATAAAACATATAATATATTTTATATCATATGTTTTATATTTAATATATATAATATGAAAATTTGAAATTAATGTTTTATTTTATCATTAAAATATAATTTATATATATTTTTTAATATATATGTTGTATATAATAATTTAAAATTATTTATATATAATATATATATTATAATATATTTATAGTATATTTTAACATATGCTTAAGTGATTATCATTTGTATTTAGATATTAATTATATATGTTTTTTTAAAATATATATATATATATGTATATATATATATTTGATTACATAGTTGTGTAATATATATATATATATATATATTTATATTTAAATGTGAATTATTCTTTTAAAAGAGAAAAGGTATTTGTAAAGGGATAGACGAAAATTTGTTTATAGAAAATCATGGTATAGCAAAGGAAAGATTGATTTAATTTATTGTGTGTATTGCGTCAACAAGAATCAAATGAATAATCAAACCCTTATGTGATTGTGCAAGAACTTAGTTTATTTAATTTGATTAAGTTCACTAATGCGATGAATGATTGGATTTATGAAATCCTAATTTAGATTACCTTAAATTGTTTGCATGCTTCCTTTCGTCGTGGGGCGTTCATTCTTGTTGGGATTTGAGTCATATTTAGTAAGTCTTCCAAGGTTCATTTTGTGTTGGGTTAATTATTCGCGTTGGTCAACTTGAGTCTTGTCTTTGGGTAGTGCACGTGGGGGTAGTTGTGTTATCACCCGGTTATCATGAATGGGATGTGTGATATGTTTTGGTTACCCGTTTACTATGAACGAGGTGTGTGACCTTATGTGTTAAGGTCTAAACTGGTTATCAGTTTGTGCATGTTGTCTACCCTTAGTTTGGGGGTTTTGTATCCCTGTGTTGTCAGTAGGAGAGTGGCCCTTCGTGGGGGTCCGACACCCAAAGTGGTGTCAGGGTAACTCACTTAGGGTTTAATCAAGTGATAATCTAAAAGAATTAATGGGGAACTTCACACTAATAAAGTTAATGAATGCCTCTCTCATTAAGTATGCATTGTTAAGACTCGAGATGAGATGAGACGCATAGTTTTGCATGAGGGTCCGGCACCGGTAGAGGCAAGCCAGGGTAACCCATGATGGGGGTCTGGTAGCCTAGGAAGGATGAGCTAGGGTAACTCATGGCAATTTATGTATGACACTCTTCCTATGTCAACAGTTCGTCAGTTATTGTGTGTTGTACAATGGTGTACTTGTCCTAATTAACCTGGAAGCAATGTATTGTCTTGTGAGTTTTCGTACTATGTTAAGTGATGTTGTTTGGTATTTTAGTCAGTTCAGTTATGTTTAGCCTTTGTCTAGAGGTAGATGGTCTTGACCAGAAATCCTTGTTACTATCTCCTAGCACGGGGGGTGAGCCTTTGGGTTTCACTTGGTTGGGTGGAACGTGCACCTTACACCGTTGGCTTTGATCATGATCATGTGGACGAGACATTCATGTTGGGGAGCTTGTTGATTCCTGTTACTCTTCTAGTTCTTTCATTCCAGTTATTCTTGTATTTCATTACCCCTCATTTGTATCGAGGTGGAAATTGTAATATATTATCATGCTTATTTGATTTACCTCATTCGGGGAATGAGTTGTAATTACATTGTAAACAATTGTTATTGGATATCATGATGTATTGATTTTTCTTTGATGTTATATCATGTATGGAATGTATGCACCCTCATTTCCTTAAGTAATTAAATGTTTGATTCTTTTCATGTATGTGGTTTGCGAGTTATAGTAATCTCAACCCCGTAGCCTTAGGGGATGTTGGCAAAGTATAGTGAACTTGTACATTATTGCACTTTAAAAAAAAAAAAAAAATTGTGTTCGGTTAGTGAATTACAACTTCCCCTAGGGTTGCGTGGCGGGGCATTACATTCTGGGTATTTTATTATTGTGCAAGTTTAATTTTGTAGATTAAAATGTGTGTTTAAGTATTTAATTTATGGTATTATTGATGTGAAAACTTTAGAATAAATAAATAAATTAATTTAATTTAGTTATGTTATTAAGTAATTTTAATTATTTAATTAATGGGAATTAAATAAATAAGATTATTTAAATTTGTTGAATTATATAAATTGTTAATTTTTAAATGCATGTGGTTGGAAAATATCTGTGGTGGTTGAGGGAAAAGATATTTTGTGGTGTTAACTATAAGTTAGAAGTTGGTTATCTAATTGTTAGAATTTTATTCTCAGAGGAAAAAATTTGAGAAAAGGAAAGGAAGTTGTTTTCACGGAAAGGTTTGGGTTTTGTGGGAAAATTTGTGAGGAAATTGTGGATCTGTCTGAGTTTTATTTTAGAATCTTGTTGTAGAATTCTTGGTTGTGGTTTATTGTGTGTTCTAGAAAGTGGCAATTTTACTGGAGGAAACTTTGGCAACATTGGCAATTTGAAGTTACAAAGAAGCTCGACAACAATTCTCGAGGCAACAGTTCTTCTAGAACAGGTTCCTTTATTGTTTTTGTGAATTTTGAATTTAATGAGTTGTTTATATTATTGTAATGCAAATTGGAAAAGTTTAGAAAGAAATTTTCATTACTGTAGAAGCTTTTGGTTTTTCTTTAAAATAATTGTTGTGAAAATGGAAGAACCTCTGTAGAAGAACATTTTTAGATCCTTTATGTAAATAAATCATTTGAAATAGATATATACAAAAGGAAATTATAGATCTATGTAGTAAATCGTTAGTTTGTTTTGGTTTCCCTATTTCTTTTATTTGTTTGGGAAAATGAAAATCCTGTAGAAAACTTCTTCTGTGAAAATTATTTTCCCATATTGAGCAAATGCTTGGATAAATTTATATATATATATATATATTGAAATATATATGTACATATACATATATATTATTTATATATATTTTAGTTATTAAAGATACTGTAAATTTCTTGTAGAAATTTGTATTTTGAAATGTAATGGAGAAAAATTGTTGTATGACAAATTATTAGCAATGGAGAAATTTAAAATAAATTTAATTTTGTTTGGAGGCACTGGGGATTAAACCCCATCGCCACCTCTATATAGTGGTGGGGACGATCCTGCTGTGGCAGCGCCCTCCACACATGTGTGGGGAAGGCGCTAACACAAACAACGTCGTCTCGCATATTAATGCCTGGCGCAGTTTGCACTGCGATTTTCATACAAATGGTTTTTAATGTTTATATATATATATGGAAATTGTATTGAATTTATTTTAAAATGGAATTTGGGAAAATTATAATTAATTTTATAATTAAATAATATATTAATATGTAGATATATATAATTATATATAATTATATATATACATAATAAATATATTTATTTAATGTGTGAGTAATACACTGATTATTTGAAAAGCACGATTAATTAAATTGAAGTGATTGATTATTTTATTGATGAATTTGAGTTAATCTTAGGAGTAGTTGTGAACTGAAAGTAATCATTTAGTTTAAATTCATTGTTGACCTATAAATAGGAATCATGTTTAAATGGTGTATTTTAGATATGCGATATTGATTGTTTTGGATTTAGGAAATCTGAATAATAGTGCTTTTAATTACTTGAGCTTGTTTATTTTAATTTCTAGTGTTATGTAATTGGGCACAGTGGGGAATATTTGTTGTAGAGAAAATATAATTCTTCCAGGTTATAATTGTGATAGGGTTGTTATTTCTGTTAGTCGCCTTGAGATTTCTTTGGGTAGTGCATGTAGTTGGATTCAGTATTGGACATTCATAGGGATGCGTTATCTCTTGTGTTGTGTTATTATCAGTTTGTGCACTATCTACCCTTGGGTGTAGAATGATTTATTGTGTTGTCAATAGGGGAGTGGCTTTCAACGAGGGTCAGGACACAAAGTGGTCCCAGGATAACTCGTGTGGAAGTCAATGTAATCAGTGGAAATTAAATAACCTACTTTAGGGGAATGGGTCTAAGTTAACATATTTAACTTGATAATTAGCCTCGCTCATTAGCTCAAGGGCTTGTGTTAGACTTGAGATGATTCAGGAAGGCCTAGAATGGCAAGATTGTTATCTTGTCTTCTCAAAAGATAATCGATTCTGCATTGGTGTGCATGTGGGGCCGGAGTTCGTAAGAGGTTACCAGGATAACCCAAGATGGAGGTCGGGACCTAGGAAGATCTCCTTAGGATAACCAATGCAACCTTTGTGATGACACTTCTCCTATGACAACAGTCATTTGTTTTATATAGTGGTTGTTCTTGATTCTGTGATTTTGGAAACAATGTAACCCTATGTTTGTATTTACTGGTACAGTGTGGTTTTGTACTTTTCTTGTGTTACAGGTAGTCGGTTGTCTTGGTTACCAATTACTATCTCCTAGCACGAGGGTTGGGCCTATGGGTACCATATGGTTGGGTGGCGTGCACCTTACACTGTTGAGATTCTCTTCTTGTGTGTGATGGCAAGATCTTGTTCGAGGAGCTCGTGTGGTTCTATGGATTTGTAATTCTCGTTCTCATTGTAACTATGGACACTATGTAATTGTAATCCTCATTTGTATCCAGGAGAACCCTTGTGATGTAATTGTAACATTAAGTATGATTTATTTATCATTGGATTAAATGGGTTATATATGGTTTATATGGTGTTGTATCTATGGAAATATGCTCATTACATTTCTATGTGTTAGACTTAATTTGCAATCGATTACTGCTTTGTTATATGTTGTTATCATGAGTTAATTCTATGTACTATGTTTTAGAATAATTTGTAAGTTTGGAATTTCACATGTAGACACGTTGCATGGCCTAGAGTAGTTTACTTCACTTGTCATTGTTACTCTTTTTAAGAAAAAAAATTAGTTGTGCTTCCGCAGTGTTGCATCGTCCTCTAGGTTGCGGAACGGGGTTTTACAACAAAATAAGAAAGTAAATCTAACAATTCTAAACCACATATGAAATATTTCCAATTTACTTTCATAAAATAAAATTATATTTACTTCTTTCCAATTTAAGTTCATAAAATCAAAATAGTAGGAAGGATGAAAAAGAGAATGTCTTATAAAACACCCTTGTCTACAACACAGTTTCTTGTGAAAAAACACTTGAATACATGCAAATTGAAAATGGTAGGAATGAAAGGTTCCTTATCTTCTACACTTGTCATTATTATGCTCATGGCAGTAGGTAAAGTTTGAATAATGTATTAAAATGGGTGTTGCAAGTGCAGTGTTAACAGGAGGAAATGTGGTTTGCTTGGTTGATGAGGGTTGCATATTTATTGATGATTGTGGAAAATGTGATGCTAGTTTAGGTTGCCAATGCACCAACTCCAAATCATCCTCATTCATCAAACAAGAACGTTACAAATGTTGTTGTCATGATGAATAATTGTAAAAGATTGTCACAACACTATATATTCATAAATAAGTGACTTGCATGGAATAAGTGGAGATTTTTTTTTGTGAGATCCGTTGTTATGGAGTAGTAACAAAATGTATGTTCTTTATGGAGTTTATAATCTATTGTAGTTTCTAATTTATTGGGTAGTAACAAAATTTATGTTCTTTATGAAGTTTATTATATTTGTTGATTCTGCTAAGGATATGTTATTGTTGAATATCAAAATTTTAAATGTGATTTAGCCAGTGTAAGATAATTTTTTATTTGTTTCATTTTTATGTTATTTCAAACACCCAAACAATGGTTGTGGTGATGGCCTCCTAAGTTTTTGTGTTGATTTCCATGAAGAGGGGGGTTGCAGTATTGTTGCAAGATTGGAGTATGTTGGTCTAATCTAAATTAACCTACTCATGGATATATTTTATTTGTATTTGAAAGAATTAAAATAATTTAGTTTAGTGTTTCTATTTTTCGAAAAAATAGATTATCTATGAATCAAATAATATTATGCATTTATATTGTTGTATCAAAAACTGGTTAAGTTTGATGTTTTTTAGAAATAAATCTTGAAATATGAATACACTATCTTATATTTTATATTTGTATATATATAAATAACATAGAAATATATCCTTTCATTTTCAAACATTTATTTTATTTCAATAAATTTATTTACATTTAAATTATATTAAATAATGTAATAGAAAACATATTAGAATAAATAATAGATTAAGTTAAGTATAATTATATATTAAATAGGTAAACTTCATTTTAATATATTATATTATAGTTAATATATAATTAATTAATAAATAATATATCAATTCATTATTTTTCTGAAAATGATATAATTTATATAGGTTATTTATCATCTATATATTGATTTATAATATTATAAAATTTGTTAGTTATATTATATAATATATTTAGAACATTAATTATAATATTGTAATAAATTTTAATTGTTTATATTATACAATTTATAATATATTTAAATTTATTTAAGTGTTTATCTTATAATTATATTAGATTTATGATTTATAATATTATTATGATTATTATATTATATTAAATAAAAAATCTAAGATATTTTCAAGCTAAGTTGCCTTTTAAGAGCTTAGAATAGTGAGTATGTACTACTTTTTTCTTTGTATGGTGAATTACTATATATGTACCTTTTAGCTTTTTGGAGGAAGTCTTATTTTGATACATTATTTACTCTATGTTCTTTTTAAAATATTTTTTTCTAAGCATCAATTCAGCAAAAAATTATTTTTTAAATATTCTTAAACTAGTATATATATCTTAAATATTAATTTATATAATATATGCCGAAATATATCATTTTTTTAATAAATATTTTTAATATTTTTTTAAATAAATATTTCTAATGTGAATTTTTTTGAATAAATATCTCATTATTTTTGTTTTTAAATATATATATATATATATATATATATTATTCTTTTTCTTTTGATAAGGATAAGAATATGGCCATTGATTTTTTAAATAATTATTGTGTTTCTTTTTTACTTTTTTTAAATAACAAATATTTAACAATATTTATATCAAAAAAGTAAAAAAGATATTTATATCAACGATATATCTATTGTTTTTGTTTTTCTTTCATAGATTATGCTAATTATCTATATTTTTTCTAACAAATAGCATACATGGTTTAAATGTGCCCTCTATGTCTTCTCTTGATAAAACAATGTGAGGTAGATTACCCACTTAGCTTTTATTTGATGTTTAAAAATAAATAATGAATATGATTTCTAGGCATTTGTTTGTTGTCTATGATCATTTATGAAATCAAATTGAAATGAAAAAATAGTGAGATTCCAAATATTGTAAGAAAAACTATAATAAATTTATTTAACCAATGAGAGGTCAACAATCAATTTTTAGATTGCATAGATGAACAAGTCAAAGTATGTTAAATGTTGAGTTTGTGATAGTCAACTAAATTTATGGTGGCACGAATTTGATTATCAGCATAGTAGAGAAGAATTTTTTAATTGAGATCTATATATTTGGCTGTCCCACCAAATGATGTAGAGGGAAAGCTACTTTGTTTAGTGACAACATAATGTCTCATATAGTAGCCCTATTCTAGGAAAATATGAGGGAACAATTTTTTTAGAGAGTTTCAACTCCTATAATTGAAACCTCCAAAATAAAATAGAAGCCCCTCACAATAAAATCGAGTTTTTTTGAAATAATTCTCTCACATGTGCTAAAATGGTACAAAAATTATTTGAAAAATTGAAGTAGCTTTCCACATACCTACAAACCAAATGTTATCAACTGGGTAGGTGATGCAGAGCATCAATGACTTATAGGGGTTCTAAAGACCCAAAACATAGATTTTGAAAAGATTAACTAAACACTCATAAAACTCTCTTCAATACACTTGATTTCAAAGACTTTAAATGCATTAAATAGAGGTTTCAAGACATGATGCTCTCAGTACACCTCTGACACACCTTGGACATTACAACTTTGACAGAATTAAGCCAAATAAACTACTAAAGAACACTTATTCCTTCTTTCTTTCATCACTCACACCCAAGACACCTATTCGCCTGTAGTATTCCACATTGACAAAATCAGGCATATCTTCAAAACCAAATGAGAAATCAAGAAACCCAAAGTAGTTTCACATACCCATTTTGGCCCTCTAAAACATACCATGAAACAGAGTAAGGTTTTTTTGGAAAGTATGACTTTAAAAATGACTGTCCCGCAACAACAAGGACTAATTAGGCCTATTTTTCAAAATGGCTCTATCAAATACTTCACCCTAACCTTCAAACTCTGTCCCAAAATTCTTAATAGGTTACAAAAACTTAGAATCAACCACTTTCAATAGGGATAACAAACATAAATTCACCAAAGGACCAAACCCTTGCTTAGGCCAATTTCTTGCTTGAAAACATGAGGGTTTATTGAAAATCAATACTCCCAACCTCTTTTCACATTAACAATTACTCAAAAACATTTAAATATTTCTACACATTCTATCTAAACCTTCACCAATCCTTTATCAATGCATTTTATACAAACTCCATCACTTAGCAATCAACTTTGAACCAAAAATTAATGAAAATAAATTAGGGCAGCAACAAAACTTATGCAACATGACTTCCCTCACATCTGAAATCATAACCAAATTTAAAATCAACCTAAACTAACCCATTCCACCAATTTATAGAGGTCTACATCAATGGAATGGTTGTTTACTTCTTTTTAGACTCTCAAAACCCTTAAATTGAGGGTTTCAGGACAATTTTTAGAAAATTGGCTCTAACAAGCTTATTTCTCAATGAATACCTCTCAAATCAAGCTTATTTGAAATTTATAAAACTAATCTACTAAAACCAATGAATATTTAAAACTTGGTGTTGTTGTACAGGTCATACAGTACTTGCAAAACAACAAGAAAATATTGAATTTGTAGAATAGGGTACTTTTATTCAAAAACTTCTTCAAAATACAATGTACTCTCCCATTCCTCGCCTTCACAAGGCTCTTATAAGATGTTTACAATAGTTTCCAAACTGCCCCTTCAATTACAACCGACCAACAACCTTCTTTTAACAAAATGACTCCTCACATTCCACTTTTTGTAGTTTGTAATTTTACATTTTTGACAAGATTTTGCATTTTTTGATAACTTGACTACATAATCCCCTAGAAACTTAATTAAATGACTAAAATAGATTACAATGGTCCAAACATGACGTGATTAACAATCAAAAATTACAATTTTTCCTCATAGAGGCATGAAGTTTCCATGGTGCCCTGCACCATACACCTGGCCTAAAAAAGACCTCAAGTCCCTTTGAGGACTGAGTTGAATCAAAATTGCTTCTTTACACCTACAAACATACCTTTATCAACCTTTCTTGGACTGCTTTCTTCCTTACTCTTGTTGCATACTTGAAATCTTTCACTTAACTTTTCCTTTCACCTTGATTCAATCCACCTTTTGCCTTCATTTTTGTCTTCAAGTTCTCTACCCCAATAATCTCTTGTGCTATCAGACTTACAACCCACTGTTCTAACATTATTTAACTGCCCTCTAACCTATTTTCCAATCAAAAGACACATGGTTGTCCTTACTATGATTTCACCATGCTTTTCTAAGCAATATTGCCTCTCTCCAATCAATTCATCCTTGACCGTCTCTTGACCTACTTTTTTCATCTTCTCATCATCATCTTCTCTCCCATCTACTATCATGATTGCATTCTTCATGTGCTTTTGCTCAGACAGATATACATCTCCCTCACTACTTCAACACACAACCTCACAATATAGCATCCATCTACCCAACAAAAGATCCTAGAAGATGCACCTCTACCCACTCTTCCTCTCTCTTAGTGGTGTAACTCCCTTTGCACCTTCTCCCCAAATTAATCTATGTTGGAGGAAAGTGATCACATACATCTTCCTTGTTTGTAGCCAACACACCTTCTCACAACTCTATTTTGTAGCTTTAAGATGGACCACAAGCACTTGCAACCAACACACTTTACATTCCACCAAATCAACCAGCTCTAATACCAAACTGATGTAGAGAATCAATGACTTCCAGGGGTTCTAAAGACCCAAAACATAGATTTTGAAAAGATTAACTAAACACTCATAAAACTCTCTTCAATACACTTGATTTCAAAGGCTTTTAATGCACTAAATAGAGGTTTCAATACACCAGGATCTATACACCTCTGACACACATTGGACATTATAGCTTTGACATAATTAAGCCAAATAAGCTACCATAGAACATTGATTCCTTCTTTCTTTCATCACTCACACCCAAGACACCTATTTGCCTATAATATTCCACATTGACAAAATCAAGCATATCTTCAAAACTAGATGAGAACTCAAGAAACCCAAAGCAGTTTCACATACCCATTTTTCCCCTCTAAAACATATCATGAAACAAGGTAAGGTTGTTTTGGATAGTATGACTTTAAAAATGACTGTCCCATAGTAACAAGGCCCAATTAGGCCTATTTTTCAAAGTGCTCTATCAAATCCTTCACCCTAACCTTCAAAATCTATCCCAAAATTCTTAATAGGTTACAAAAACTCATAATCAACCACTTTCAATAGGGATAACAAACATAAATTCACCAAAGGGCCAAACCCTTGCTTAGGCCAATTTCTTGATTGAAAACATGAGGGTTTA
>VDFB02329089.1:0-16543 GCA_007258455.2 Sequoia sempervirens
TGAAAAACGTGATGTTTCAATAACTCCTACTCATGTAAATAACATTTAAAAAAAAAAAAAAACCCTTTTGTAGATCCATATGTGTAGTTTTCAAATATATATTTATTTTAATAGTTTAATTGTTATTTATATTTTATTTTTTATCTTTACTAAAACTAGGTTATCAACACAAAATATTAGGTTGATTACCATGCCAAGGAAAAATACTTAAACTTATTAATTTTTTTTTTTAAAATATGATGCACTAGATAAAAGAATCTATATCAAGATGGTATAATTTTTTTTCTATTTTAGATAAATATTTAATATGGAAGTTATTATAATGAAGTTATTTTTAATACACACATTTAAATATTTATTTTTAAAATATATATTTATCAAAATTGGAAAAAAATATGTGCGTACTTTCAGGTTTAGGTTGTAAGCTCCACACAATTTTTTATTTTTTTTATTTTTTTTTAAATTTACTACTCAAATTTTGGCGTCCGTATAACTTCATTTTCAGCATTTTATAAAACTAACTAAATTATAGTGTTAATTTATTAAAAACTAGTTTTAAATAATTTTATATTTTTTAAAAAAAAATACGAACATAAAATATACTAAAAAATACACATTTTACTAGTTTACATCATTTTAAAATTTAAAACATATATGCCACTTTTTAGTGATTTGAGTTTAAAATATGGATTAGTGTTGGTCATTTGCTTTATAAAGTGTGACACAACTCTATGTTTTTACCCTCCTCCAAGGACACGATCACCACTTCAACACACAAGTCTAGTTTTCCTCCTACACATGTAAGATCTCTTGTACCAAGTGGAACTTCCAGACCTTAAAGGACATTGGCTATATGACCTATTCAAAAGTTTGCTATTCCTCCTTTTAATCAAGGTAGAATGGCTACTCTAGGTGGACAAGGTGGTCAAGGTGGATAAGCTCGTCTATCTATTCAAGGTTTGTGGGGTAACACTTTCAGTCCTTTAAATTTGACACCACCTTTACATGATCTTCCTTGGAGCTCACGCAAAAATCTCCCCAAGTTCTACGAAGATGGTAAACAACACCTTGACAAACATATTGTTGCATTCTATATTGCATGTGGAGTTCTCGGCATGGAACATGAGGATGTGTCAATAGTTTATTTATCAAAACTCTCCAAGGAGTGGAAGTTGATTGGTTCTACAATCTTGCTTTTAGAACTATCATAGATTGGGAAATATTACAAGCTAGTTTTGAAGAAATGTTAAAACCTGTTGAAGATGCTCATGCTCTTTTGAATCCACTCACATAGATGAAGAAGGAACCAAATGAACCCATCTGTGAGTTCGTGGAAAAGTTCAATAAATTAAATACTCTAGAATTCTAGCTATTACCTAGCCAACTCTAGAAATTTTGAAATTCTTCTTCATTAATACTTAGCTTCCGGAGGTAAGTTTCCTTCTATGAAGAGAAATTCTGGCCACTCTTGTAGATGCACAAAGAATGGCTAATAAGGTGGAGGATGATTTAATCCTCATCAGAAAGATAAGAAAGGACCCAAATCGATCAAGAGGGCAGCCATCTTCAGCCCAATCTTCCACAAGCACTATAAATCCTATGGTGCAAAAGTTAGCAAATGAATTGCTATCTTTGAAGAAGCAAATATCTCAAGGTTTGTATGTTCCTTCTTACAAGGATGTTCCAAGGAAAACTTATCCTAATGCTTCCAATTATCCTAAGAATGTTGCAAGGAATCATAATAGACTCCATGCACCGCAAGGAAGATTTTCTCTTGAAACATCTCCTACAAATGTAGCAGTGGGATATTATGAATCCAAGCAAGATGATGGTGCCAATCTCTTCCAGGAGGAGGAAGTAGATACAGTTTTTGACTATATTATTAGGTTTTTACAATATGAAGGATCCAAGCAAAAGGAGGAAAATGTTGTTGATGCTTATGTTCTATTCACTTGCTTGCAAAATTAGCTTGATTACTCACAAGGAAATGGAGCTAAAGAAAAGGATAACCCACGTCCACCAATTACTATTTCTAAGAGGGGATCACCTTTGTTGGTTCAATCAAAAGATACAATGGGAAACAAGCAATTACTTCAAGTCCTCCCGCAATCTTCTTCTACATTTAAGACCAGAAACCCAATTCGTAAGCCTTCAAATGAAAATATCATGTCTTCTTTGATGAATCCCTATCAAGCCTTTGATATTATTGATCATACAAAGAAGATCAAAATCTAGATGTCAAAAGTTGAGTAGGTGCAAGCTAACCTTGACCAGTTTGATAGACTTGCCAACTTTGTCAAAGACAAAGGAGCTCACCCTAGACAAACTTCTTCCCAAGCTACACCAGATGCTCCTAAGCCCAGGCCTGCACAAAATAATCTTGTTGTAATCCCTTCAACCATTTCTAGAAAAATTGACCCATTTTATATCTCCTTGTTGGTTAATGGTTATAAAATAAGTAATTGTGTCATTGATTTGGGTATCTTCGATAATGTAATTCCAACCAAAGAGGCTAATGCTTTGGGTTTGAACTTAACCAAGAATTTTGGCCATTTTTTCAATTGAAAACAAAAAAGTACCCCTCATAGGGAAAATTAAAATGCATAATTTGCATTTGTTGCATTCCCAGACAAGAAATTAAAATGACAATTTTGGTAGTTGATGTTCCAACCTCCTATGGGGTATTATTGGGATGGAACTTCTGCAAAGATGTTGGGGGGGAAATCAATATGGACTGGTACGAGTCTAGAATGCCCATAAAGGGTGTTACGCAAAAACTATTTTTAGAAAGGGAAGCAAAGTTTTTTGTAACAAAATCTAATGAAACAAAGGCTCAAATTCTCTTTGAGTCTTCTAGGATGATATTTTATTTTTTGCAAACTAATGAAGTATCTGAGTCCTTAGACAATTATTCAAATGAAGAGCAAGTAACTAATGAATCATCCTCTTTAGATGAAGAGATATGAGATTCTGAAAACATCGACGTTGTGAGTTCAAATGATTTTAGGACTTTAAAATTTGATGGTAGTTATTCATCCACTATATCAGGAGCAAGAATTGTTCTCATATATCTTGAAGGAAAAATCTTCTCTTTCTCTTTCAAATTACAATTTGATAACACTAATAACATTGAGGAATATGAGGAATTTTTGTTAAGGATGGAGGTTGCACGTAAGAAAGGGATTAAAAACCTTCATGCTTAAGGTGATACCAAGTTGGTTGTTTGTCAGGTAAGGAATTTGTAGCAAAAAAAAATGAAAGGCTAGATCATTATCACAATCCTGTTAGGGATCCTAGTATAAGACATTGTGGGACAAAAGAAGAGAACCAAAAGGAATGGACATAAAGTTTGATTCCTTATGAAGAGGACCTTTCATAATTCACCAACTTTCTAGTTAAAATAGTTTTCTTCTGGCATACTAGGACGGGACACCATTTTCACTACCTCACAATAGACAACATTTGAAGCTCTTCACTTAATGAAGCATCAAATAAGTTTGTAAATACTATATAGTTTTTTTGTCCTTTTATTTTGTCTTCTTGTGTCTTTTGTGTCACTTGACTCTATAGCCCAATGGATGAATGAAGGCACTTAGATTTTGGGATTCTTCTACTTTTGATCATTTCAAAGGATGATAAAAGGAAGCTCCCTAGTTAGAGCCACATGTTATCCTTGAATTCAGTTGCGCTCAATTCGTGGGGATAACCCCTACACAACTTGTTTGTTTCATAGCCTAAATTCTCACACAACACAAGATGAGGCAAATCTTACTTACCCTCATGCATGGTCCAAAGCCTCGAAAAGTCATTTTGATTATTTAATCTTTTTTCCTTTAAAAAATTTAACAAAGAACAAAAATTGTAAAATTTTAGTTTTTAGAGTTAATCATTTTCCTATATATGTAGGATCGCTAAATTTTAGCACCCTTGCATACTTTGGAAAAATATAAAACATGTAGAAGCTCTAAATTTTAACACCTCTACATGTCTTTCAGAGAATGGTTCAAACATGTGTAGAGGCATTGATTTTTCCCACTACTGCATCTTGACACACACGAGTTGCATTTATTGTAGTTTTAAATGTGTTTATAAGTGAGTTTTAATTTGTTTTTAATTTGTTTTAATTTCATTTTCAACAACTTTCACCCTTTCTATATTCTTGCAATCCTTTTGCTTACTCTTGGTGTGTTTTCTCCTTGGATTTCTTGTGAATTTCAAGTGGATCTGGCTAGGGTTTGCTTGGGTTTTCTTCCTTCTTTTTCACAGTTTTTGGGTATGTGTTTATCTCGTGTTTCCTTGTTTTCATTTTATTTTTTTCTAAATGTATAGAGTTTGTTAAAATGGTCTACATTTGTAGATTTGTTCTTTCTTTTGCATTTAGGGTTTTCATTGGTCTTTGCATAAGCATTGTTAATAGTCATCTTGATTTAGGGTTTTATATTTCTTGGTTTTTGATTAGCCATTAAGTCATTTTTTCAAGAAGTGGTTAGTTAGTGTTTGTTATACCCTCTTTTAGAAACTATGGGAGATCAGGTTTGAAACCTTGATTCCCCCTATCATATGCATACATATTCATCTTGTAGGACATGGGTTGAAACTCATCTTTCACAGTCATTTCACTATCATGTTTCACTTAAATCAACACCCAAACCTATGTGTGTCGTGGGTTTCAAACCTCGCACCATATTATAATGAAATCTTGGAAAGAATATTCGTCATGGGGTTTAAACCTTGCGGTACATGTATTTCTACCCACAAACATGCATGTCGGTTGGGGAAAAAACCTTGACCTACATGATCAAAACAATATCTACCCTCATGTTGGGCAATGAAAATCCCTAACCGACATGGTCAATTTTTTTGTTGATGCATGCAATTTGACTTAAGCATGTAAGTCAAGTTTTAAAACCCGACTAGCATGATCAAGTAAAGGCATTTTTTACATGTAAAAATAAAAAAAATTGTCGCCAATGTATATTACCTTCAACTACCCTTCAAAGATGCATGTTAGGTTTTGAAACCTAACTTGCATCCAAAGATGCATAACCAAGTGTAGAGGCAGAGAATTTTCCCACCTATGCACTTAGTAAATTTTATCCTTGTTGAATACCCAAAATATTGAGAGGATGGGGTGAATCACTATTACTTTAAACCATTCATACATTAAACATTCAGTAATCAAAACACATTCAACTATAGTAATGAAAGAAAATATGAAACATTAACAACATCACATAACACATGAACACCAAGATTTTTACGTGGAAAACCCAAAATAGGAAAAACCACAGTAAGGATTAGCTCACAATATATTATAACTGGTTATGGTATATTTACAAAAATGCTCACTGTAGGTGGACTCACTACCCACTAAGAGAAAAAGAGATAGAAGAGATAGTGTGGCTCATAGCCTATATTGAACTGTTATAGTTGCATCTTTCATATCCATGAAATATAGTTCCAATGAAGGTCAATATACTATCTTTGCACTCTTCAATTGATTCAGATTCAATACTCTTCCTTTATCTACATTCGCACAACTCTAATACTCTGCATACTTATATTTACAATATAATAATATTCACATCACATACAATAAAAAACATACATAACATATATCAAAAGATATAAATTATATATCCACATCAACCACAACCTAATTAGATGCAATATTCAAAATATAATCTGTTGGCTCAAATCCTTTCACACATGCCTCACACCAAAATTTAAATCTCAAAACAACTTATAATAGGTTGGAATGGACCTATAATAGCTCCCACTTAACACCGCATTACATATTTAGCCTTCACACATCTTCAAACATATTAGGTCGGTGCTATAGAAGAACTAATAACAATATCCTTCAACTGTGCTCCACATTTGGACACATGCACCTCAAAATTCAACACCAACTAGAATTCACACACTACTGCCATCTGTTAACATCTCCTCAAAAGTGCAAAGCCAAAAGCTTACCCGTTGAGAAGTGCAAACTCTCACACTCAAATGTACTATACAAGAAGTAAATGTAGCTTGCTAAGCCAAACTTCTGTTACTTATATCTTTCAAACCAATAGTCCAAACATGATGAAATTGTGAAATTAGATAGTTCTAACAACCAAAAAAATAATTTTAGAAGTGTATAGTGGAACCTTTATTTTCAAACTAGTGTAGACCCAAAAATTGGAGCTCTATGACACAAAATTAACAAAGTTGACACTTAGTTTTGTGTCATACTCAACTATACCAGATCAAACCATCTTAAAAAAATATCTTTCACACACACTCCAAAACTTGTTAGAACCAATCAAAATGATCTGCAACCAAATTCTTCACATAAAGTACAATTTTGACATTAATTAAAATACTGCAACACATAATGGTATACCTCCCATGCTCATGTTTCCAAACAACAACATCAATGACAAACTTCCAACAACCCCCATGTAGGGGTGGGAAAAAATTCCTCTTACATCATTTTTGGTTTACCAAATGTAAGATCACAAAATTTTAGTGCTATTGCACCTAAAATGAAAACCCCATGTAGGAGCGCAATTTTTTTCTAGTTCTACATACAAAGTGAAATGTTGCATACAAAAGCTCAAATTTTCCCACCAATGCATAAAACCTTGTCTTTTCTCTAACACTATTTTTTTTTTTTTTGTAACTACTCTTGCATGCCATTATGATCTTTTATGTTCAAATTCCTGAGTGGTTTTGATTGATTTCTTGTTGCTCCATAAATGTTATATTTTTCATCGAGCAAGAAATGCATCACAAAAAGTTCTTCCCACCAACATGGTTATTTAAGAATTTACATTAATGATGCAAAAGGAATTTGAAGATAAACCTTTCTTAGTAGCTTCAATTGACATATTGGTGGATATTCAACACACATTAGATAATGTCAAAGTAGTTTTGGAAAGGCACCAAAAATATTGTGTCACCATTGAGGACTCAATCACACGAATTCTTGCTATCTCTAGACATACATTGGGACCTAATGATTCAAAAGTCTAAGTGGTCATGAAGAAATACAAAGAATTCTTGGAGAAAGATGGTGAAAAATAGATGGACATATCCTTCCCACACTTAGTTTATTTCAACATTTTTTCTTTATGTAATTAGTTGAGGACATTTTACACGTGTTTTATACATATGTAGATACATGTAAAAACAACACAAGACCTAAATCAAATCAGACTATGTTGTTGAATAAGTCAAATTAGTTTTTCTTTTCCTATTTTTTTCTCTCAACTCTCCTCTATATATATGAGGGAGTTTCTTTGTAAATAATTCCTTTCATCTTTTGAAGAGAAGCACTACCCATTTGAAAAACACATTGAGGCTTTGTGCTTAATATGAATATCAAATTTCAATCAATAAAAGAGGTGAATTTTGCATCCAACCTTTTTTTTAGATCTTATTGGTTATGTGTAAGATTATTCTTATGTCCTTATAACTACATTTTCTTGCAATTGATTGATTAAGTAGTGTTATATCTTATAGTTGAAAGGGAATTCCAATATGATCTTGATAGTCTTTGTGCTACAATATTATATTTGGAGCTTATGTGAACAGTGTGTAAACTTGGTGATAATTATGAGACTTTAGGCTGCAGGTTACTTTCTACGTTTTGTTGATCTTTTGGTGGTGTATGTTGAAGTCTTTGAGCTGCAATGAGCTTCACTCTTTATCTTCAAGAATCATCATTGGAAACAACAAAATTATTTGAGCTTTTTTGGGTTTTCTACTTATAGAACTTATTGGTATTGTTTTGATTACTCTTACATTTAATCAAGTAGATATTGGTTATTACTACTCTATCTTCAAGGTATTATTGTAATTTGTTTAAGAAAAAAAAATCTTTTCTAAAAAAAAGAGAAAAGAATGATTGGACCACCTAATGGATATATTTAGTGTACATAATCTAGGTCAGTTACTAGTTCTTTTAGAGATTAGTAAGAAGGGAGCTTCTCCTTTCTGAGAGGATAGATTAAAATCTCATCATAGCTATGGTTGAAATCACCATTTCATAATTAATCATGTGATTACAAAATATTCACCCAACAAGCATAACACAACTTGTTGATTCATGAACTAGAGCAACCTTTTTAGCATGGCCACCTAGCATAACACAACTTTATTTCTAGTAGAGGAATATGTTTCATGAGTGTCTTAGCATAAGGAAACTTGCAAACCCATCATATTTCATGGACACCTAGCATAATGCAGCTTGCTAGCCAGTATATCCATGTCGCTTGTGAGTGACTTGGAATAACACAACTTGCTAGTGCTCACGAGAGCATTACTTTCATTCGATGGATGATGTTTGGTATTTAAGACAAAATTAGGATCGAGGTCTCTTTACCTTACTGACTTCAATCCTTTTAGTATTAACTATGTGTTGTGTTTTGTTGGTATTTGCATTATGTTTGTGTTATGTGCACTACGTTCATATGATATGTTGTATCATATTGTGTTTGTGTTGTGTTCTTGTCATGTACACTTTGTTTCATCTTGTTACATTGCATAAATATTTATGTTCCTTTATTCTTATGTTGGTTTGCCATGGGATCTTGAATCATTTGGGATTTTGAACTCCCCCTAGATTCATTTTCATCTTATCCTTTTAACATCTAGACAATTGGACCCCTCTTGACATATTTTATAATTTAGTGTGAGTTTGAGCATATGTTCATACTCTCACTAATGTGGGGACTAAATGTAGCATCGTAAATTTTCACCCTTGACAAGTTCACACTTTTTGTTCCCCTAAAAGTGACTAGACCTAATTATACAACTAATTTCCTAAATTATACATTATGCATCCTATTTAAATATTTATCAAGAAAACCCATGTACAAAAACTAAGTAAACATTTAATATTTTTCTCTTGTCACCTTACATCTCACAAAATAGTGTTGGGACATAGTCACCCTAGGTTCCCCTAGAAGCGACTAGACCTAATTATACAACTAATTTCCTAAATTATACATGATGCAGCCTATTTAAATATTTATCAAGAAAACCCATGTACAAAAACTAAGTAAACATTTAATATTTTTCTCTTGTCACCTTACATCTCACAAAATAGTGTTGGGACATAGTCACCCTAGGAAACTTGGTCTCCATATTTTACTTCCAAATTTTAATATGTCAGAGTTAGAATTTTATCATTTGAATTTTAAATGTCAAATATTGGCTATCAAGATTCAAATTGTGGGAAATTAGATTAAATGATTATAAATACCTAGTCATTGCATCATTTGAAAACTAAGTGGAGAAATAAAATACAACTAAAAGAATAAATACCTCAGTCATGCACCAAAAATTTTGTACTGGAAACTACTCTAGAATACATTGCATATGTACAAAGAATATGAACAAAAAAACTGAAATGCATAAAGAATGAGGAATATGTCAATCAAATGAGGTTGATGCCTAAAATTTATGCTAATGGGTTTTCCATGATTGCTTTCCATCTTTCCATCTTCCCATGTATTCTTTGTGGCTCCAAGCAATATGCACTATGTATCAAACTCCATCATAATCTCCTCTCCTTCTTCTGGGGTGCCAAGAATTGGATTCATCTACATAGATTTATTTTCACTCAAAATGGAACTTGAGATAGATATAAACTTGAAGTTCACCAAGTTCCTTATCTCTCCAAACTACAAAATGATGTTTTCCTTCTACACTTGTAGCTAAAAGAACCTTTTATGTAAATATTCAATGGTTATCCTTGTGTGTCTAGCCAAGTCTACTGTCGGATCATATGCACTAGAGGAATTATTGATTTGGGACTCAATGAAGTCCATTTCCCTTTTAATGCTTTGTGTGGCTCCAGGTCACTTCATGCAATATTGGAATAAGGGCTTTGCCTCATCCACATAGATTTGTCCATCCTTCAATTTATCTAAAAACTTCTTGTGTGCATGAGCACACTTCTCAGTAATTTCTAACATCCTTTTATCATTCATCTTCTTCTCAAATTCTTTTTCCACTTCACCTCTAAGTCCAAAGGCATATTCCTTAAAATAATCAATTAAAATCTTAAATTTTTCCATACCGGAGAGTGATGTATCAATTTTTTCACTAGGTATGGCATTTTTCACTACCTTCACATATTCCTCTATTAGATCTCCACTCTTTTGATGTGTTTCTATGATCTCCTTCTAAGAAGATTCATGAAATACATCTCCTAATTGTAGCTTGTGGATGGGAGAGATCTTATCCAAGTCTATGTTTCCCTATTGCATCAGAAGTTGTAGTAATTGTGATGGCATAATACATTGGAAGTTCAAATGCATGCTTAGTAGATTCTTCAAGGAATCTCTAGAGGAGCTAGAGGATTCACCATAAGCCTTTGTCTTCTCCACAACTTTATCTTTCACTTCCTCTTCTTTATCCTTTATGGAGTCCACAAGTGTCTTTTTTTTTGCATTTTCGGAGGTATCTTCTTCTTTATCGCCACCTTCCTTCTCTTTATATTATTTCTCTTCTTCCTTTTCTATCTCAACTATCTCTTCTTCAACATCTTTGTTCACATTTTCTTTCTCCACAGATTGGTTAGAGGTATCCGAAGGAGTATTCTCAACAATTTCTTCAAGCATCAGAGGAAGAGAAGTGTCTCCCTTTGTTGTTTCTTCTCCAACATATTTTTCTTCTTCTTCATCATCCTTTTTCATCACTTCCACTTTCAGAGGGAAATTGTCTAGAATGTATCCTGCATCATGCTCATGTTGAGCATTGATGTTCATTGCTTCATATCATGTCATCACTTCCGGAGTAGTGTCTTTAGAAGTCATGCCATATTTATATGCAATGTCTACAATCTTGTTCATTGTCTCCTTCCATATCTTCTGAAACTCACTTTTGTCTCTACCCATAAGGGTATTTACCCTTTACTTAACTCTAAATTCGATGCAATATAATTTAGCCAATGTGGCTCTATTTTCCTCAAAAAGAGGAGCACCAACCTTCTCCAATGAATATTCCTTTATCTTTCCTTCCTCTTCAATTGCTTCTTGTCTCCTTTTTATCAGAACATCCCACAACTCCTTAGGAATTTTGCTTCTCAATGTTTTTCATATCAACTTCCAAAACAATGATATTCTTAATAATTGCTTCAACAATGGTGGCCTTATCCACCTCATCTACTTCATTATACGCGACGGTTATATCTACTAACATATTATTTTGTAAATTATTATTGAATAGTGCATCCAAATTCATGGGAGAGTGGGGTCTTACTGAAGATGATTTTTTTTGCTTCTTCTTTGCATCCAAAGCCTTTTTTTGCTTTACAACTACTAGGCTCTTCTTTTTCATAGATTCCCCCTTAGTGGCTTCTCCCTTCTTTTTCCTCATGTGCACTACAAATGCTTCTTTTTGTTTCTCAACTTCTTCTTCAGAGGTGTCCACTATATCCACCTTCTTCCTTTTAGAACTAGCTTCACCTTGTGAAGCTTCACTTCTCTTCCAAACCAACCGGGGTCCTTCTTCCTCTTCTTTTTCCTCTTCTTCAATATTAACACCTATATTATTTTCTCTAACTACCTTTTTCTTTGGTCTTCTCTTTGCAGGGGCAATGGGTGGTGCTATCGGAGTAGCCTTCTTCTTTTTAGACCTTATTGTCTACACAATCAGAGGAGTTTTCTCCCTCATTGGAGGACTATAATTAGTTTTCCTCTTCTCTCTAATAGGCTACCTCATCCTAAAGGACTTATGGATAGCAAGAGGGGTGGTAATAGTCCCATTGGATCTTCTTATACTTTTAAATCCTCATGTACCACTTGATTCTCCATTAGCCTTTTCTCTTTCCTACTCCACTTGCTCCTTGGTGAAACCCATATCCTCTACATAATTATCAACCATCTTTTCAACCTCCTTCGGTATCTATGGTTTCTTCTGCTCCATGTGCACCTCCAAGGATTTCAATTCATAGGTGCCATATCTTGCTTTCTATGTATCTTTGGGACTCTTTAACAAAATATTAGCTAAACCAACAAGTTCTTACCCAGTTACCTCATATCCTAATTCAGGGATCCACATAGACCTTGGTTCAACTGCCTCCATGATGCATTGGTCTGTTGACACCAAGAATGTGATGTCATCCTTATATTTTCAACTACTTTTCTTGGAATACTTTCTCTTTCATGCATCCTTTTCTGAAAAACTGTAAAGAAGGTTGTAAGAGCCTCATCTTGTGCCTTCAAGTCACCAAGAATCCTCATAAATTCTACAATCTGATGGGAAAATAGTGTTCCTTGCAACCAGGTTACACTTTTTTCTGGGAAGCTCCTTCAAGAAATAGAAAAAAACACATAACCAAAGTACCATATTTGAATGCATATTTATTCTCTTTGGTTTACTTAAAATTCTCCATCAATTGTTACCTTAGAACTCACAAAGATCATAGTCCACACCTTTTTCAACCATTTCATATGCCACATTGATTGCAGTGGAAGACACTAAGTTTTCCCTATTTGTGAAGTGGATCTTATATCCCATCAACATTGTTGTATATCTTATGACTAGATTTCTGATTGTGTTAATAGTTAGAGCTCTCTTTTTATATGTTGCACCAGTATGTTCCATAATAAATTCATTTTTGATAGATTTTAGAATAGGAATGGTCCAGTGGAGCATAGACCTATAAGCTCTCTTATGGCATCCTTTGTTATCATTCCAAGCATGTCGATCCAACAAAACTTATCATGTATTATTCTCAATGCCATTCTAACCCACTTTTCCTCATAGCAACAATTTGGAAACCATTTCCATACATATAGTTTCTTCACAACTAGGTTTTGGTATTCAAGTTTTAGGGCATTAGTCTTCTCCAGTTAACTCATTTACCCACAAATCCCCTAAATTGGTGTGATCATATTCTTCCATTCTACCATGAATATAGATCCTAATGTCTTCTATTGGAAAAACCCCATAAGGAACATATAAAAAATGCACTCAACGGGTTGTCTTCCATTGAATTAGTAGGGAATCTCTTAAATTTGGTTGTGGTTTCATTGTGACTTCAATTATCCTCGATGTAGCCATTGCAAAATAGATTCAAACTGCTTTCAAGAAAAGCTCTCTGAAAGACTAGGGAAAAAAAAGATTGTAAATACCTTTTCTTCACTTTTTGATTAGGGCTTGCACACACGAAATCACAAATTGCCTTTATCACTCTTCTTCGAACGTTGCTCTACTTCTTCTCAATGCTCATTGTGAATGAATTTGGCTAAGAAAAATCACCTATAATTGTTTGATCTGACCTAATTTCGCATTGAATGCTCCAAACAATAAAGATGTCAAAACTTTCTCTGTATGCACAGGTAGCTTCATATACTCCACAAATTTATGCATTATTTTGTTTTCTTCTGAGATCTTCACCAATAGATCAAGTATGTTGATCTACCGCACATATCTTCATGTTGAGGCATCAACACTTCTCCTTTGGCGGGGGACAAAGGATTTCCATTAAAGCTCCCACTGAGCTAAAGCTCTCAACTTAGTTTCTGAAAGAAACATTTGCACTAGATGATGATAAAGATTCATTCTTAGCCTATGTTTCTTCCTTCTTTTTCTAAATCTTGTTTATCTCCTTATTTTTCTCTATTGGATCAATCTTTTGTATTAACTCATTCCTATTTACCAAAATATCCTTCTTCATATTTCTACTTCTGCAAAACTAAGCAATGTGTCTAGGTCTACTGCACTTTTAACATACAACATCTTTCTAACAAGTATTCCTTCCATTCATTTTGGACCTGCATTGACTAGCTTTATTTCCAAATCCATTGTATGGATAACAATATCCATTGAAAGATTGAACCATTAAACCATTGTTATAGCCATTCATCATTTGACTTATGCATTCACTAGCCCTACGACCAATTCTCTAGCATGTGAAACATTGAACATTCTAATTCATTCTAATTCTACATTCCATTTCCTTATGTCCAAATCTATTGCAAGAATAACAAAATCCATTGAAAGAAGAGCTCCTACAAAATAGGAGCACATGGGGCGCCCACATGGAAGGTGGAACCCACCTTGCTTAAGTTAATTGTTTGGAGGATTGATAACACTTCAATAATGCATATAAAGATCCTACAAGTTAGGGATTGATATTTACATGAGTGGAGTTCAATTCAATTTAGTTCAGTTCAGTATCAGTTCAGTCCAGTCCAGTTCAGTTCAGTTCAGTTCAGTTCAATTCAGTTCAATTTAGTTTAGTTATGGTTATGTTATCTTCAGTTGCATGTAGTTAGTTTGAGTTGAATGCTAGTTGACTTTAGTTGAATTTAGTTGCATGAATAATGACTTCAATTGCATGATAGATAACAGGTGGATACATTCAGTTAAGTGGGAATGATCAATCATGCATAATGTTTGCATGAATTGGTAGAGAGATATGTTTCAGTTCACTAAGAGTGACTTGGACCCACCTTGGGCGCCCAAGTTCGCATCTTTGAGTTAAAACCTTTTATATGAGAAGATATTTAGAAGGCTTAGTTAAGTGGACCCATTCTTGGGCGCCAAATTTGAGGTGATGCTTGCAAGATATTTTCTTGACCAATGATCATTTAAGTGTTTAGTTTGGGACGCCTAAATTGAGGAGACTTTGGTTTTGACTTCATGTTATAGTGTGGAACTGTACTTGAACAATCTAGGTGTGGTTTTTTGTGAAGAGCTTTATGCTCTTGTATTTGATAACTCTTTGGAGTTTACAATTCTCATAATTGTCTATTAATTGTAGCAAGTTGAAGAGAGTTCTATGAGAGGAGGTTAGAAGGTATAGCTTGTGCATGTGTGAAGGTTTGAAGCATGACATGGGATGTGTGGATTAATGCTTGGTCACATGGAATGCATGGATAGCATGTGTTGCAGAAAGTGTATGAGATTTTTGTGCAAGTTGTGAAGAAGGATTGTTGAAGGAAAGGAAGCATATCAATCAAGGATTGATATAGTTGTAAGAGAGGGGGACCAACCACGTTCAAGGAACTAGGTAATGAAAAGCCAAGAGTAGAAGGCTGCCCTAACTTACCTCAGCTTAGCGAAGAGTTAGGAAATGAGAGATGAGAATGATGAGGACTATAAGGTCCTTCAATCACTCTACAAACCTAAGACACAGAGCTAGTTTTCAGGTTCAACACTATGCCTCAGGAATCTCTCTGCCTGAGGATGAAAGCACTATCCCAAGATGACAACGCAGCGTGTTGGCATCTCTCAAGTGCATTGTCATCCGTACGATCGAAGGAATAAAGAGACAAGGTTAAACTCTAGAAAATAGACTAACTGCCTAACTAACTACTTCCAAAGGGCCAAAACAATGCTACAAAGTAAACGAGATATGCTCTAATATGATAAGGTAAAAAAACAAGAGTTAAGGTGGCAAGAATGATCTCACAAAGGAATTTGTTCACCAGCTAGCTCCAAAAAGCACGCCCAGCTACACACAAAGAAGAGGAAAATTGTTGGGTGGCTGTATAGGGGCTTGCCTCAGTCAGACCCCCGTTTAGGTGTTTCCACCTCCATGAATAGCCAAGAAGCAATAATGGAGAAATAGTATGATAAAGGAAGCAATATTGTAAAGAACACTAAAACACTACAAAATAGTAAATGTGCTTACTCAACCAAGTAATGAGGGAGAGGAGTGGGAAGCTTACCACCTCCACCAAGAGAACTCAAGGCTAATGGAGGAGAAAATGAGAGTACTCGAGAGCTCTGTGCAATGGTGTTGTCCCACACTTTCTCTGAAGTGATGGAGTGAAGTTGCTACTGCTATGAAGTGCAAAGTGTTGTTAAAGTGCTTGGGAATGCAAGAAGTGAGTGCAAGAGAGTGTGTAGAAGTTGAGTTAAAAAATATTGAGAATCTGAAGAAGTTGAAATGCATGTAGAAGGAGCGAATTTGAAGGAAAGATGAAGAAAACAACCATATTCGGGTCGGTCGGTCGAAGGGGGCATTACAAGTCGAATGCCAATGAGAAGTGTAATGCCTCTACAAGCTCTAGCCATAGGAATGCCCTTGAGGGGCGTAAGCATGCTTGAAATGTCTACACACTATGGGTGTCCCTAATATAAATTGATCCTTTGACACTCAAAATGAGCCTGCCGTGGGCAGAGGCAATGACTTATGTGGAATTTAGCCTCACGAACTTGGTTTTCTAAAGTGGAGAAAGGAAAAATTGCATAAGAGGGTGCAAATTCCCACTCCTCCTATTTCCCCCACTTTAGCGAGCATGAATACTAATGAATGCTTCAGTAAAGTAGATCGAAGAAGAGTAGGGTTAGGAATGTATACTTGAACCGTCGAGGAAGCATACCATGATATGACAAACTTGAAGGTGCATGGAAAGCAAAGGACTTCATAGCTTCTCAAAACTACGAAGTTGAAGATAGAAAGCATTTTATAGGCCCACAGACCTGCAAGGAAGCAACCTCCAAGATCTCTCACATGAAGGAAGCCCTATGAAGTAAGTTCCTTATAGACCCGTAGGCACCAAGGAAGGTGTCCTCAAGAAATATCACATGG
>VDFB02329090.1:0-13141 GCA_007258455.2 Sequoia sempervirens
TTTTATCGTAGGCAACCAATTGCCTAGATATCTCTAACATTAAAATTCTATTGGTTGGGTACTTAGGCAGCCTATATGGATATGATGAAAAACCTTGCAGCCTTATGTAAGAAAACTTCGGAAACTGTATAAACCAGCACCCATACCTTTCAATCAATTCTTGGGCCTCTCTCGAGATTCTGTGATGCATCCGCTCTTGAAGCAATCTTGTGAGGTGCATAGTGAAGGCGTCATTGACACGCTTGTAATAGGTAGTACTTGCCAGGTGCAACTGCGGACAAGCCTCATGAATTTTGAATTGGTGAGAGCCACAACCAACAGGTTCCTTGTATGAAATTCCCCTATACCTCGTCATACGAGCCAGCATGTAGATGATGTAAGAGCTTATATAGAACGTCTTCGTTCTTCTCAGGCTCAAGAGCTGCTCATGCAAATTGTCACTGATCATCTCAGCCCAGTTGACGTAGTCTTTCCCTTCCAGCACGAGGTTGATGTAGTAGAACATCCAAGGCTCAAAAATAAATGACTGTGGGCAGCCTCCAACTCGACTCAGCATCATAATGAGGTCACAGTACTCCTGCTTCAAGTCATCTGCTATAATGTCTCGGCAACTTTGTACGAGAAGGCTTGGGATTGCTCATCTAGTGAGTGTTGATCGTCTCCGTACATCTCTCGAATGCTGAAGCATACATTCGCTCAGCTCGTTCCCTGGACTTGTAAATCATGTTTCTATTGACTGGAATTCCGAAAGCTTCGCCAATAGCTGAAGGAGTGAGGTTGGCGAGCACTTGTCCATCCGGTGACATGATTGACCTGTGATCTTTCTCGTAGCAGTTGGCGCACTCCATCATCAGCTCCGAACACTGAATGGCTGGTGGGAAACCAGCAGCTGCATATAATCCACTTCGAATGATGTTGTGTGAAGTGTTCGAAGGTCGATGATTACCAATCCCCAGCATTCGATTCTTGAAAGTTTCTAGGTTGATGGAGCCCAAGTTGGTATCTGTCAGCTTGCCCAACTTCGAAATGAACTTTGACTCTAGCATAAATGTCTTGCTCAGCTTCTTTATAACTGCTTGCCTGGATGCACCATTGTTGTCCTTGCCAGTCGCCCTTGCCTCAGCCATCTGCAAAACAATAGACACTCATCAGCAAATTAACTTAGAAAAATAAATAAAATACTTTGCAGGGCTGCCAGTCGACTTGAAGAAGTTGCAATGTTATTTCTCGTTCGCAAACCTCAACTTCTTTCTTCAACAAATTCGAGCTTCAATCACTTAGAAAGTCTCAGCAAATTCAACACTTTAGCAATTGCAGATTTGAATTCACACTTCTTTGATTCTCAGCTACTGCAGACTTAGCAAGTGCGCACCTTCTCAGCAACTTCAGATTTTAGCAGCTTCACTCTTATAAATTCGTACTTCCTCAGCAATCTTTTACTTCAGCAATATTTACTTCAACAATATTCTATGCAGCCCCAAGAGTGGAAATCGAACTTCAGCAACAACCTCCAGCAAAACTTCGAACTTCTCAAGCAACTTCAGATTTTGGAACTCAGCAACCTCCAAATGACTTGGCGCCTATTTACTTCAGCAATTTCTAGTGCCCTTCACTCAGCACTTCATTTAGTTCCAAGTCGTACTTCTCTCTTGTACTTGCAGACTTTTAGCTTCAGCAATAAACCCAGCTTCAATCTTAAGAGCAAATTCGCACTTCTCCAGCTGTGAAGAAGAAATGAATAAGCTTCAGCTCTTATAGCAAAAATCGAATTCTAGAAGGAGCTAAGTATAGCCAGTGCATTAAATTTCCACTACTCCACTTCAAGAATTCAAATTTTCCCTCTCCGGTATTTTTGACACTTGTCCGAGAATCTCAACCTTCTAGAAGTTCAACTTTGACTAGCATGTCTCAATTTACTTTCAAAAATGTTTAATTAAATTTCATTTTTTAAATTCATTTAATTCCCCAGCTGAAGCTCTGTCTTGCAAATTTAAATTTGAATCATCTCTGACGCTCTGGACAATTCATCTACGAAGAATTCGATCGAAATCATCTAGGCAATTCACTTCAAATTCGTTGTATGGAGAAATTTATCTTGAAAACACACTTTATTTACTTTGCCTTAGAAAATTTTAAAATTTTCCCTTAGGAAAATTCACAATTCGAGCACTGATTAAATTCTTCATGCTGAAGGTCTTGGCGAAGTGCGGAAGACATGGAAATCCATCTATCATCACAAATGTTCAGTACCCAGAAGAAAATTTTATCCGAAATGCGATGAATCCGTGGGTACACAACGAACGGGTTCATTTAAAATTTAAAATTTTTAAACCTTAGAAAAATATTATTCCACCAATTTAAATCCGTTCTTCATCTCTGTGAACACTCCGTTGCTCAGACTTGAGAAATTTTTGAATTCATCCTGTATTGTCATCACCGTCTGACTTCATCTCTGAAAACTTGCTTGTGCTTTAAGAAGAAAAATTCATCACCTTGAGTTCTAGGTGTATTTTCCTAAGGAAGAAAATACTTTGCCTTAGAAAATTTTTAAATCACCTTGCATTTTGAAAATTTCGCCTTGGAAATTTTATATTCAACTCAATCAACTTTGCCTGTGAGAAAAATTATCAACTTCACTTAGAAAATTTTCATGAAGGTGCCTAGCATATTTTATCTTCCACTTACCATCTTGCATTTTATCTCACATTTGAAAGACATTTAAATTTGAAACTCCAACGCCTTGGCAATATTCATCAACACCATCTTGTATTTTATTTCACCACCCTAGGCGCATAGCATACTTGAAGAAGATTAAAACCATGCCTAGCACCTTATTCACCCTTGGCAATATTTTCTAACACCTTGGCACTTACCACCTTGGGCGCATTTAAGCATGTATGAAGGATGAAAATTGTTGACTTATTGACTTCTTTGAACTTGGGCGCATTTAGATGGGTGAGGAGGACGAATTTCTTTGACTTGTTGACTTGCCATCCTTCTTGGGCACATTTGAGCATATGTGGTGGATGAAACTTCCAACGCCTAGCATGTGGCCTTTCACCTTCCTCGTTTTTGTCTTTACATGCCTTGTTTTGGGCGCATTTTGCATAGGGAGAAGGATAAAACATGTTGACTGCATTGACCTCCTTTCATTTTGGGCGCATTTTCACCTATGTGCAGGATGGGCGCATTTGGAGGGTGGTGGAGGACGAGTTCAACACTTAGAAATTTTTTTGCTATTCAACTCTCAAGGTGGGCGCATTTTACTATGTGTGCAGGACGAATTTCTTTGACTTTCTTTGACTTTCCAAGCATGGGTGCATTTTAGCCTAGGAGGTGGACGAAGTCTCATACTTAGAATTTTTATCACATCCTCATCAACTTGAGTTGGGCGCATTTAGCCATAGCTACAGGATAAAAAACGTTGACCCTTTTGACTTTTATGCTTCATAGGCGCATTTGGGCTAAGCAGGAGGACGAGTTTTTAACTTAGAATTTTCTCCATGCCTCTTCATCAACTTGGGCGCATTTCCAGGGTGCTGCAGGATGAAGTTCATGCCTTAGCCATTTTTCCTTGTTTTAGCCAGTTTCTCTGTGCCTTACTATTTATAGTAAGTCTCCCGATTCTTGCATCTCTGAAGCTCAGAATGGTTTGAAATTTTGAACACTGCATCCTTACGACCTTGTTACCTTGTTGACATTGCTATTTTTAGTCGGCCTGCTATTTTTAGCCCATTTTTGAAGGTGATTTGCTATAAATAGTAACTGTTTGCTTTTGATACCTCCACAGCTCCGTTTGTCTTGAAATTTGAATGAGGCGCTCCTCACCACGTGACCTGCCTGCTGACATCAGCGCATGCACCTGATTTGCTATTTTTAGCCTATTTCCAAAATGACTACTATAAATAGTAAGTGCTTCGTTTGACTTCAAATTTTACCAGCAGATAGCCTGAAGGATGCTGATCGCGGTGGTTTACACCGGTTTTCGAAAATTCTGACTTTTAACCCCTCTTTTCAGGTCCCGAAGCTGGAAACCCTAATTTGCTCTGCATGCGTATCAAATGATCTCTGTTTGTCCTCGTTCCTGCTGCGTTGCGATCAGCTCATGATTCTGAATTGCTGGGAGGCGGCTGCTGGGATGCACCTGCTAAAAATAGTAAGTTCCTGAATGAGTGATTATCTCCGTTTGCATGTCACATCACTGTATAGCTCTCGAAAAACCCATAAAGAATCATCCGACATGCAAAGAAAACCTTGACATGCAAACCCTAAAAATAGCCTCAGAAGGTTGAACTCTGAAAGTGGCCGTCTCATTTTGCATGTTATACCACTGCGAAGGTCTCTGAAAACCCAGAAGGAATCTCCAGACATGCGTTGAAAAATTCTGCATTCAAGCCCTGAAATCTGCTCCAGAAGCCGGACTGCTAAAAATAGTAAGTTGTCTGTTTCAGCTCAAATTTAACCTGTGAGTAGCTTGATGTGCTCTGGATGCAGTGTGACTATTGGATTCACTAAAATGCTGAAGGATTGCCCGTAATTGCACACTAAATTTCAGTGGAAGCCTGATGGAAGCACACTGACAACAACGTTAAGCTCTATTTTCAATTTATTCACTTCGTTCGACCTCAGATTGACCAGAAGGATGGAAACCCTAATTTCAGACTTGGCGAAATTCCGTTTAAGCTCAAAAGGCGGGCGTCCAGGAAAGGTAGACATAAAAGAGGCGGAGAGAGACAAAACCCAGAAGCCAAAGACCAAAATGGAGCAAAATTAGGGGTCCCCGTTTGAATGGTGATGTGTGAAAAGGTCACAACACTCGGTCAACTGTGATGATGAGTTTGATGTACGAAGAAGGAACTATAGCCGGTTTAGGCTCCCACAAATTGCTAACTTTATGTCAGAAGACATTGAGGGCCTATTTGATGATGAAGGGGAAGTCATTCTCCCCTCATTCTTCGTGGATCAAGTAGACTCTCAACCACTTGAAAAAGTGGATTGGTATGCAAAGGAAAACACATCTATAGAGGAAAGAACGGGTAGGGTTGTCAGAAACAGTCAACTCTACCTAGACAGCAAGAGGACAAGGAAGGTAGTACTTCCCTGAACAGAGCCGCCATTGGTTCAATCTTCACTACCTTCCACGTCAAGGAAGAAACCCAGGTAGAAGCAGTGGAGCAATCCTCCCAAAGGGATGTGAATGTCAGGGTACACAAGGGGAAGAGCACAGGAATTACATGTGGAGACAGCCACGAACGTTCCTGAGATAGTCATGGAAACCATTGCAGCCGAGCCAGTGATTGAGATAATAATAGCAGAAACAGAGCCCATAGTAGAAGCAGTTGCAGCGGATACAATGCCTGTGATAGAGACAGAGCCACCTACTTCACCACCATCACAACAGTCACAAGTCCCCATTGACTTGGACTCTCCACCACGAGACATCACTGCAGCATAGTCTCATTCATGAGGCATTCATGGGCCTAACATTCCTCCTTCCAGCGAGGTTAGTCAGGATTCAATCTAGCTTGAGGGTCTCCTAGGAAGGAAGAGGGAAAGGCCGTCCTACCAGCTTGACTTCACAGAGTTTGATCATGTCCCTCAAGACATGCTAGCGAAGAAATTGAAGAAGCAAGTACGTGTAGGAAGAAATGCAGATAATGAGTTTGTCATAGAGATAGCTACCCCACTTGAGGACAAAAATATACATGAGGTAGAGGTTGAAGACTTCACATTGTCGAAGGTCAACCTCAGAAAGACCCCTCGTCAGGTGGAGGCAGATCTTCTTGGAATTGCCTCGGTGAGCGTTCAAGAGAGAATGGCTAAGGATGGAAGAGACAAAGCAGCCTTAAAGGCTGAAAATCAGCAATTGAGGATGTACATATCGAGCTTGATGCACGGTACCCCGAACGTCTCAGCTTTGCCACAAGAATTGCTAGACCTCCCCGCGGAGCAAAACCATCACCATCTGATTTCATATGGAAAACACATGAGAAATCAAGTGGAGGAATTTGTTGTTAGAGGACGGTACATATTGACAGAACTGTACCAGTTGAGGGACAGAGCACATGAACCCCGCGCGAAGATCCAACAGTCAGAACTAGAGACAACAGAGAAGAGGCCTGCGGATGAAGTCACGATCACAGATTTACAAGTGGCGTATCAATTAGTTAGCACTATAGAGAACAAGCAACATCTCTTTGCTTAGAAGGAACAGATGGCATAAAAGGTGAAAGTCTATGATGCCAATTCTGTGGAACTGATCGAGTATCGACATATTGTGGCAGGTATTATCAACTTCGCAAGAATGTTGGTAATATCCATCCCTTGCCTTTATCAACACGAGGGAGGTGCCTACATTGAGCTAGGCACAGTACAAAAACAATTCCAGGATATCGTCCATAACACATTCCGCGATGATCCTAATGGTTGCAAGTTGAGCAAAGTTGCAACCATGTCCACCAAGCTAGATGACGCAGTTGCCAAGTGCATAAAATATCAACAGTAGCTTGTGATAGGTGAAGAGATGTTGAAACGCCACGTCATCATCCTCCAAAGCATCAATTGTCCAGAGGTTGAAGAAGTCAACGAATGGATAGAAGGGTTGTTGACCAGTGGAGAAGAGGTGTAAAGCACCCAAAAAGGACGTCCTACCCTCCAGAATAGCATTAATGATGACTGGAGTTAACTTGATGCCCCCTTCCGAGTTAACTCTATGTCCCACAAATCATGCATGTCGGATCCCATTAATTAAGGATGTCTAATTTGACTTCCACAAATTATGGATCTCAGATCTCCACTAATTGTGTATGTCTATTTTGGAGGCACATTTTGTAATTAAAGTTCACCTTTAGTTTAGTTTCAGTCAACTGAAGTAGTTTTCCAGTTGACTCTTTGTTTAGTTTCAGTTAACTGAATTAGATTTCCAGTTAACTGTTTGCTCACCTACTTTTAGACATAGGAATAAATCTTGCTGATTGGCAAGAACTAATTGTTAACTCAAGGAGACTTTAGGGTTGCCTACTCCTTTGAATTCTATAAATAAGAGCCTTGGGCTCATTATTTGTTAACCTTTATTTACTACGCAAAATTGTTGCGCCATTGTTGCCAACAAGTTTGACAGTGCTTATTTGTTCACTCTTGGATGAGAGTTAAATTGGTTGATGAGCAATTGTGCATGATTTCATGCCTTTGGATGTCCTGATTCTTTGTAACTCGTCGAGGAAATTTGAAGAAGAAAATCAGAAAGCACATGCATTTTGATCCAAATATTTGAGTTCTTTCAACATTTTGTCATTATAACTTGTTTCAATCTCCTCCTTGGACAGGGGTTCCTCCTCCTTGGATATTTTGTTGTTGACAATTATCGTTTGATGTTGTTTAATGAATTGTGTTTCAGCCTATACTTTGGATAGGTGTCGTCACCTCCTCGAGAATCCTGTTAGCCAAGGCATCGTACTTTGTTGTTTCTAGTAAGTTGTCTCCCAGCCTATACCTCGGACAAGGGTTCCTCCTCCTTGGAAAGTCTGAGATCCATCCTACCGTAAAAGAGTGTTTGCTTGCATAAAGCCTTATTCCAGCATATATTTGAGAGTTTAGAGCCTCAAACTCATTCTGGCGAGACGGTCGGACCAAGTAATCCAACCATCCATTCCCGCTCCTATGCCCTCATGCTCTGTTTATCTTGGGGAAATAGGATAGATTAAAAGCTAGTTTAGTCGTAGTTAAGATCTGCAGAAACAAGAGAAAAGCTTAGCTACAACGCATTGTGTTTATGCACCCTTGTGTCCTACCTTTGAGTAAAAAAGATAGGAACCTTAGTCTACTGTACTTTTTACGCATAACATCAGCAAAGAGGGATCTTCCTCTCTATAATCCGAAGGAGCAGTTACTAAAACACTTGCAATAGCTGTCCATTTCCAATAAGCACTCCAAAGGTGCTAATTGAAATGTGAACAAATTGCATTTTGAAAATCTGGATTGTTGATTGTAAAGTTGGATATGTTCGGACAACTTTCAGAAAAAGTTGAAAATGGCTTTGGATGAGGCTAAAATAAGCCATTTATGGGAAAAATTTTCAGAATTTTTCTAAAACGTGGGTTTTGTAGAGAATTATATTCTAAGGCAACCCAAATTGTCAGAAACTGGAAAAAATGAGTTTTAGCAAGGCATGCAAAGGCTTTTCAGTTGAGAACTATAGGGGTTTTAGGGTTTCTGAGGCAATATTTCCCGGGAAAAACTGGCATATGGGTTTTGTAGAGAACGAAATTCTAAGCAAACCCAGATGATTCGATTTTGGAAAAAGTGTGTTTTTGGCCCACATGCAAAGGAATCTTCCGAAAAAAGCACAATGCTTTAGAAATGGAAGCAACGGGGCAATTTTCTCGAAAAAATATAAGACATGGGTTTTGTTGCTGACATTGAAATATGTGAACCTAGATGATCAAATTCTGAAAATTTTGCCATTTACTTTGACATGCAAGAGAAAACCTAATACAAGGATAGAAGAATTTTGGAGATAGAAAATACAAGTTATTATTTTGCCTCTGTAAAAGTCGCCTATGCTTGAATTTGATTTGATGAAGTCTGCATGCACTCGAAAAATGAAGTCTTAAAAATATATCTTCTGAACAATTTGGACCTGGCATTGCGAAGAACACTGAAAATTGTCACTTGTAGCGTCTTCAGATCTATGCTTGCTCAAGAAATACGTGTTTTCTCTCACCTGTGATGTGAAAAATAAGCACCCATATGACTTAAATAAATTAATTCATTAAGCAAGGCGTCACAATATGCACGCAATTCCTAAATTTAGGCGCCTCAATGCCCTTGGACCTCTAAAATGTACGCCACCTTCTGATTGGACCTTCATAACAGTTAATTGGATGAGAAATGAGCCCTAAAATAGAGCACCACTTGCATGTATTTCAGTTAACTGTGCATGCAAAAATAAGTCGCCCAATTGCAAGTAAGAATTAAGTCCAGATGAAGTCGACTAACTGAAGATTAAATATTATTTTAAGTTGAGTGCTCAACCCTCACCTTTTTAGGGCGATTCATGCACTTCAGTTCAAAAGTTAAAGTTTGACTTCTAGGCGCCACCTTTACAGACTTAGAAATTTTCATGAAAATTTCATTTGCAAACCTCACCGAAGCCCATGTTCGATCACTGATTCTGATTGACTGATGTATCCAAAAGACTGGCTAACAGTTTCATTGAAGAGCAGGACCAAAAATGACAAGAAACTCCTTGAGGCTGCAAATCCTCATTCTGACATTTGAGGCTTCAAAATTCAGGGCGCCCCTGGCCTCCAGGGGCTCTTTTAGCTTCAAACTAAGTCAAATTTTCATGCATTTTCATCATTTTGAAGGTGATTTTGACCTCCCTTCATCTTGCGTCCTCTGACGTTTGGAAAAACTTCAGAACCGATTGACAGGCTCACTGCGGAGCTGGTTCCATTCTGCACAAGAGCTCTTGGAGAGCACTTTTCCAAAAGTCATGATCTGCTAGGTTAAAATCATGGGCGCCCCTAGCCTCCAGGGGCGCTTTTGTTCCTAGACTAAGCCATTTTTCCGGCTGGCTAAATCCACACTTAATCCTCGACTGCAGGCTGCTGAGAAGTCCTTTGACCCGGTTGAGGTATGCAACAGAAGGCAAGAAGCATCACATACAAGATTAGTATCTGAGATGACCAAAAAGATTGCATTTGAGGCTTGAAAACCTTGGCCACCTTGGCCTCTAGGGGGCTTTTGCTATTTCTTGACATTTTTGACCATGATTAGACCTCATGTTTGACTCTTGATTCCGTTAGTTCAGCAACTCAGATTAACCCACTGACGAATTCGTTGCGAAGCCTAATCAAGTCTGAGACAAACATTCTAGGTATCATTTGGTTAGAAACCTTCATCTGGTACCTCAAAAAGATTGGCGCCCCTGGCTAGAAGGCGCTTTTCTATCTAGTGTCATTTTTCCAACTCCCTCATTTCTCGTCCAATCTCCCGTATCAGGTGCTAGACAGATCTTCCAGATTGGCTGGTAGGCTCATTGCGAAGCTAACAGTATTCAGGAGAAGTCTTCTTGGAAGTGAAAAATCTCAAAAAGTTGATCTAGGCCTCTGAAAAGTAGGGTGCCCCTGGTCTCCAGGGGTTCTTTTGCTCCAGAGTTAGAAGTTTTTTGATGATTCTCACCTCGGCGGAAAATCTCCTCCAAGACGAAGCATCATTTTGAACATATCTCACCATAGATTCTTCATTTGAGCATTTTAGGCTTAGATTCCGACACTTAGTATTTGGCCATTTGCCATTGATGACCTCAGAGGTTCTAACTTTCCTCCTGAAAAAGTGAAAACTACCCACCAGACTTAAACTGATTTTTAGCTGAATCTGACTTCTCCATTGTGATCGTGAAGTGAAATAAGCCAATCAAAACAATTTTCAGTGTTTTTTGACCTAAAAGCAGGGGTCCAAAAACCCTAAATTTCAATTTTTTCAAAATTTTCCAGTATCTTCCTGACATCAAACTGACTAAAAGCTGATACTTGATTTGCCCAAAAACTATGTTTTGACATCATTTTTACAAGGTTTAGACTAATTTAAGCAAAATGCCTTAATGAAGCAAAAAATTTGGTTTGGGTACAACACAGTTTTTACAAAGAAGCAGGACAAATGAAAAAAGAAAGCATCCAAACCTAAGGCGAGGTTTCCAGCAGTTGTTGATGAAAGGCTTCTTGTAAAGCTTGTTTCAGATTTTTCAATCCTTTTGTAACAGTTTTTCAGTGGGCTTCAAGCTTTATTGCATATTTCTTAAGATTGAATCTTGTTTGATCTCCATCCATAGGAGTTACCACAGATTTATCAGTCATCAGAAACAATAAACAACAGTTTGGGAAGACACCTAGCATTTCATGTTATCTTTCGACTCTTCGTTCAAAGTTCTTAAGGATTGATGTTTTGATCTTTGAGTTCTACTTTAGTGAAGCCTTGATGTATTTGGAGTCCTATTTTCTTCACTTGGACCTTATTTTATAAGGTCACAAATAGTAGATGTTAAGGGAAGGTACAAGGGAGTTACTTTGTGCATCAATGTTAAGAAATGGGGCTCTAACACCCTCTTCCAAAGGCAATAATTTTTTATAATAGAAAACTGAAAATTGGTTTATTGTACTACCCTAGAATCACAGAATCCTTGCTTAAGAACAAGGTGCAGCCCTTGAACTCAAGCTGCTATGGTACAGAAGGTGTTGAAGTCATGTTGCTTTATTTGGAAAGAAAGAAATTATGTTGTTGTCCAAAAATGACTATGAATAGGTCAAAGGAATTGAAATGTACACCTGTCACAATAGCAAAGTAAAAAGGCGAAAGGTACCTTAGACACAAAGCAAACACAAAAAAGCAAAGAAGAGCAAGGAAAACAAACAAATAGACAAGCGGGGTAAACTAAAATTGTAACCCTGTAAGAAGTACAGGTATAAATAGATGTTTGAGGGGGCAACCCTACAAAGCTGTGGGAGTTGATGAAGAAAAAAATTGGCAACCTAGTAAGGAAGTGAAACCGTGAGGTGTTTGTACTTCAGATTGTGTTGGAGGAGCCAAAGGTATTGTGATTAATCACTACTGGAGTACCAATATAGAATCTGAGAATGCTCATTGGAGGGAGGCTAGGGCTAAGGGGGTTGGGCTGGCCAATCCTAGGAGACAGTTGATTCCACTTAAAACCCACCCTAACACTCAAGGCTGAACAACTGCTAGAGGTAGAAAAGAAATTGGTAACATGAGCTTGTCCCCAAGATCTGCGTTGGAAAAGAGAAGTTGCTAGAGGGTTCTTGGTGTTGAGAGGAGATAGAACCACACCCACTAGAATGAGAGCTGATGTTTCTAAGAGCCTTAGCATTAGCAGACCTGGAGGATGAGCAATGGATAACTGATCTGACTCCTCCTGCACATGAATCAATCCTCTCCAAACAACATAAGATCAGTCTTGTACCAACATAAAAAATGCACTTATATGGTTAAGAACATATGTATATGTGTGGAGTGTTTTTGAAGTGATACACCTTCCTTGTGACTTGACTTGCTCAATCATGTGTCATTTGATGATAATATAATATATCAGTTAGGTTACTCTTAGGGTGTCCCCATCACTTATTTTCTATGTTCCATGGGGATGCGTTCCCTGAGAAATTCTTGGCATTCCCATACCAGAGATGTTTCAGGGATGTGGGGGTAGCTAGGAAACATCCTTGGAGCTGCCTCATATAATTTTTTTTGCAGAAACATTCTGAAACCTTGAAAGAAATGGTAGGGAATGGCAGAGGACAGCTGTCTGTTGGCAGGACGGCCAGGGGATACTTCGATGTTCCCTGACTGTCCTGGGGACAGCAAGCTGTCCCCTACAGCCCAGCCAAGGAAAAATTATAAATTTAAAAAAAAAAAAAAACACAAAAATAAGAAGAAAAATGTCAGTTTGCATGAGAATCTGGTTCAAGTTCCTCTATGGATGGAATTCTGACATTTATAACAATTGTCATAATATTTCTGCCCTTAACAGTTGTATTAATGTCTGTAAAACAGCAACACATCAACATAGAGGGCTTGGCCTTACACCACGTGAAAAAAACATCAATTTTGAAAGTGTATCAACTTAAATCAACATGTGGAAAGAACATCCATTCTGAAAGAGGGTGTGAAGTAACATTGTCATGTCCTGATCCTCATATATGTAACACCAACTTCTCTGAAAGGAGGTCTGCACCATGCTTTGATTCTAAGCATAAATATAGTATTGATTCACATCATAATATTGCATAAAGAGTATCTGAACCACTAGGTCATGGAGATCTCAAACCATCAACGTCATTGCCTTGGAGAGATGAACACACAGTAATGGAGGCTCTGAGGAGCTTGGATTCATGGATCTTTTCTCTCGCAGAAACATGTGGGCTGGGAGCCTGCATTACTGCAATAGACAACATGGGGCAGATTGAGTCCTATTGAGGATACTCACAATTTAGTTTGGCTTTGTGTCACTCTTCAGCATATTGAACGTTTTGGGCAGGGTTGGATCAGGTTGCATCTCAGATATATTACTGGAAAAGTAATCTATTCCAAGGTTATTCTTGCTTGGTCAAGTGCTTTGTATTTCATG